>CADDXX010001005.1:0-12858 GCA_902810485.1 Alauda arvensis | reverse complement strand
GCCATGGGCAGGGACACCTCCCACTGTCCCAGGCTGCTCCAAGCCCCAGGGTCCAACCTGGCCTTGGGCACTGCCAGGGATCCAGGGGCAGCCCCAGCTGCTCTGGGCACCCTGTGCCAGGSMCTGCCCACCCTSCCAGGGAACAATTCCTGCCCCAGATCCCATCCATTGCTGCCCTCTGCCACTGGCAGCCATTCCCTGGCTCCTCTACCAGCTTACAGCCAGAACAGGATGGGAACAGCATGGCCAAAACACAGGAAGGCTCAGAAGTGGAACTAAACCAAATTTTAAAAATCATGATGCTCAGAAACAAAGAATTTCAGTTCTCACATAACAGAACTAAKTCATAATGACAAAGACCAATTGCACATTTAAATAATTTACATAAATAGTAAATTTACTTGGTATGGTAAAAGTTAAGAATAGTAACACAACAAGAAAGATGTAGTTAAATACTTTTCTACTACTCTGATATGAATGGAAAATCTGATATAAAGAGGAGAAAAAGGTATATAAATAAGGAAAGAAATAGATAAAAAAGGTACTTTCTCCCCCTTAAGCCATATTGGAGAAACTCCACGAGTTCAGCAGCCCAGCAGATTTTTTTTTTTTAGTGAAAGCCTTTTATATCAGCAAAATTTAGCAAACTTCATTTCTTTAGAAAAAAACCCCACATTTTATACAGCAATTGAAAAATTTTAAGAAAATGAATTGCATTTATTATTGAGCAATAGACACTCATTTTGAGTCCTYACAAGATTCCTAGCATTCATTGCTTCAAAAGCAGCAGTTTGAAATTGGAGATTAAAATAACAACTTTCAAGGAAAGAATTTTTTTATCTCTGAAAAATAAGAAACTAAAACTCCCTTCTGCCAGACAAAGTGATAGCCTTTCTCATAAAACTTGGCAATGACTACACCTGAAGCCAATGGTCTCAATTACATGAAAAATGTTCTGATCAKATTATACTAATTACAACTGAATCCTCATTAGTGTCCACAGCCATTGCTGTCAGGGCTCTGGAGGAGGTGTGGGGATTCTGCAGCACCTTCTCCCCCAGGAGGATTTTCACTGCCTGGCTCCAGAAGCAGCTCTGGTGCAGAGCTGCTCTCATCTTTGATTGGAGCTCTGGGAGAAGGGAGGCTGTGCCAGGAAAAGCTGCCCAGCTCTGGCTGGGGGAGCACAGCTGAGCCCAGGTGTTCACTCCTGCTCACTCCTCTGAGCTGAGGGGCAGCCACAGCCAGCAATTTCTTCCTAAATAAAGATTTTCCTTCTGAAAATATAAAACCACACTGGCGAATGGTTTGAGGCAAATCCAGCMATGCCAGGATGAAAGCTGGGATTTGTGCTGCCTTTGTGTGAGCAAATGTGACCCATTGCCACGTGCCCATGTCATCCTGACACCTGGAGACTGACAGCTCCCAAAAATGTCTGAGAGACACTCCTTATAAACTCCACCAGCACATCTCATTTGTGCTTGAGGARTACAGCACTGTAACTCAAGTTTAGGATGTTCCCACAAAGTCTGGATGGCACCAGCTCCAGGTATTTCCAGTGATATGGAATTTGAATGCTGCCAGCTGCAGTTGGCCCTGCCCAGTGCCCTGCAGGCAGATGGGGAATAGAAAAGGCAGATTTCTGTCTCTTGTAAAGCTTATAGATCTGGCAGAAATTCAATCTGGACCTTTCTCTACATATGTTTTACCTTCACCTCATGGCCTCAAACACAGCAATAAGCACACATGAACACAATGGGGAGGAAGCAGGCTCTGGGACATGTTTGCAGTTCACTGCTCTCAGACTTCTGTGATTTATTGAGCAACGTCCAGAGAGATCTAGTGAGTCYTCACACATCTAACACAAACATTAAAGGAAAATATTATCTCATTCAGCTGAAAACAAACCCTGGCTGTAAGTTAACTTACTGATATCCAAAATATATCTTAACCTTTGACTTGCCTTTTTTTTAAGTGAATGAAAATTGACTTACTCTAGACTAATAGCCAAATTTATAAACCACCATGTGCTAATAATGACAGAAATTAATTTGGAAAGCAGTTTGATAGTTAGTAAAAAGTTATTGCTAGCTGCATAGACAGTACAYTGCAGAGAGATTAATGGCAGGAGGAGAAAACTTGCTGCAGACCTTTGGAAGGGAATATTTTCCTGAGGTAATGCAGAAAGCTGTTCTGAGGTACCTCTGCATCATCAAGAGGGAATTTAATTTAGATGTTCAATATTAGTGTCAAGCTCTGAGAAGCTTCTTGGATCACAMCAGCAGCAATTAACAAATACACTGCTGGCASTGGAACCCATCCCCAGGGCAGSAGTGCAGGGAAGCACCAATCYCTGCCTGCTTTGCATTTCATTTTCACTGGCCTCATTTCTAAACAATGCTTTMACTTGCAGCATTTTGTTATTTTTCACCTAGGAAAGCCACTGTAGCAAGTTTGGAAGGTGAAGGAATGCAAAGTCTGTAAATGGCAGTGYTTTCCTTTGTCTGGCACTGCAGCTGGGGCAGGTCCCAATGGGCACCTTCTCTTGGGCCACATTAAACCAGCAACTGCATATGGAGCTGAACTGGTCTGCAAGGGCTGCTGGCTGCATTTACACTGGGACTTCATTGTCTAAAAGCTACAAGGAAGCTTTAAAGTGACTTATCCAGCATAGTGGAAACACAGCAGCATTWAAAAGAACCATTAGAGCTCCACTTTAGGTGCCTGGAATACATTAAATGTCACAAGTAGCCACTTCTATCTCACAATTAAGGATTATATATTGTTGGCTACATCAGTCTTAACTAATTAATTCTAATTATTCTTTCACTTCAACCAAGTTGGTAAAGACAAATAGAGGTAATTTTTTTGTCTTTCTGAAATTTCTTTTTTTCTTAAACAAAAAAGGTGTTTTTGTTTTGGGATTGTTGGTGGGTGGTTTTTTCCGTTGTTGTGGGGTTTTTTTGGGGTTTTTTTGTTAGCCAATTAGAAGAAAAAATGACATTAAGAAAATCCAAACTACCATTTATTTTAACAGGATTTGTCTCGGAGCAGTTCTATTTATTTTTTTGTTTACTCTTTAAATTTTAAACAACAAAAACCTAATTTTCAAAGGTTTCATTCAGCTCCTTCTTTGCTCTTACACTGAGCTAAAGAAAAGAAAAAATAGTAATTTTCMAGTCATGCACCTTGGAAAAAAAATATCAACATGCCTAAAACTTTAAATTGCTTATCCTCATATTTTTATATATTAGGAAACACTACACACTGTGAATGAAAAGCAAGAAAAAACAGTGAATTTTTGTTTTACAAGTTCATCTTTGCTTGGATTTTGGTTTGGTTCCTTKTAGCACTCATAAGAATGTTCCATTTTCTAAGGAAGACTTTATGATGACTCAGGCACTGACTATAACAGTATAAATATCACATAAATCCCAGAGTCCCTGAGGCTGGAAAATCCTTCCCAGCCCATGGAGTCCCAGCTGTGCCCAGTGCCCACCTTGTCCCCAGCCCAGAGCACTCAGTGCCACCTCCAGCCCTTCCTGGGACACCTCCAGCCATGGGCACTCCAGACCTCCCTGGGCAGCCCCTGCCAAGGCCTGAGCWCCCTTTCCATGGGCAAATTCCTGCTGCTGTCCCCCCTGAGCCTGCCCTGGCCCAGCCTGGGGCCGTTCCCTCTCCTCCTGTCCCTGTTCCCTGGCAGCAGAGCCCGACTCCCCCTGGCTGTCCCCTCCTGGCAGGGAGTTGTGCAGAGCCAGAAATTCCCCCTGAGCCTCCTTTTCTCCAGGCTGAGCCCCTTTCCCAGCTCCCTCAGCCCCTCCTGGGGCTCCATTCCCTTCCCCAGCCCTSTTCCCTTCCCTGAACATGCCCCAGCCCCTCCAGGTGCTCCCAGGAGTGAAAAGATGACACAAATCCCATCCTGACCCCTCCTGAGACCCTGCCCTGGAAGCCCCTGAGCAGGGAATGCCCACTGAGCTGAGCTCAGCCAAARTGACCTGAAAAGCCCCAGAGCCAGGACAAAGCTGCAGCCCGTCCTGAGCAAGGAGACAGGAGCAAATCCTGATTAAGGAAACACAGAACAATTGACTTTCTCAATGTCACTGTGTTTAAAGTGTAAAGAAATTAAGGARACTGATTTACCCTTTAGTAAGGTGAGTCAAGTCAACAGAATRCAGAATGGACATCCCAGAGGAAGTTCCGTGCAAAAGGTGGGAATGTCCCACTGGAATGGATGGACAAACCTGGGTCCAGCTCCTCAGTTTTCCACACATGAGCCATTTCCCACAACCAGCCCGAGTTTTGGAAAGGACACACTGTGTCCTACTGTCACCATTTTCAAATGTGATAAATCTTCTCAAATCAAAAATCAAGCTTTAAGCAGAACACTGACACTTTGGCAATTTTGTTTTTGCAAAAACAATCCAAATGTTTTGTATTACACAGAAAAAGAAACAATGGCAAAATTTCAAAAGCTYCTCCTAAACTGAAATATTCTCTGAACTCCACTGCTAAAGGAGAGAAGGTTATTTTTACTCTAACAACATGGTGATGAGATATTTGGAAAAAGAAAAGACATTAATGGTACAAGCATAAATTTTTCCACTTCTGAGGTTTTGAAACTTTATATTTGAAGAAAAACCTTGTTCTGCATTACATTTTCTTTGGGCACATTTTTGCACCCTATGTGACACTGCAGGTCAGGAAAAAGAAAAGAAAAAAGTTATTTGAATTAAATTAGTACAGCCAGTTATGTCTCTTCACAGAGAATTAAAAATGAAACTGCTGGAAAAATATCACATTCTGCTAATGGTTTATTAGCAGGCTCAGGTTCTCTGCTAATTACCAGAATCAGTCACCCAAAGAACGTGTGTTTATTTCTCCCACAGGTCTGAGACAGAAAGGGAGGAAATAATAATATCTCTTGGAGTTGTCAGTGGGGCTTCTGCCTGGCAGTGAAAGAATAACTCCCTGTAAACCTCCCTCTTTCCCACAAACACAGGACTCCTGCTCTTTTTGTCACAACTGCTGTTTACTCTGTCAGACTTCTTTTAACATTTCAGGGGGAAATTAAAGGCCTTAATTATTGCTTTCCATTGTGYTGCCAGGATCAGGGCTGTGTGTGCCCGGGCTCCAGGGACAATGCTGAGCTCTGCTGGCTGTTCAGAGGGGTGTGCTGCACCCTTCCATGGTGGCAGCAATTGCACCTGCTGCTCCTTTGTGGCTGTGACCTTTCAGTCACGCAGAATTAGGCTGGATAAGGCACAAACAGCACCTTGGCCAGCCCCTTGGAAAAGGGCAGTGCCAAGGGGAGGCACAGCCATGACAAATTTCCAAAGGCACAAACAGAACAGGGTTTTTACCTTAAGTGAGAGCTGGCTGATATTTATCTTGATTTAGGGGTAAAGAGTTTTGCTGAGCAGTGATTTAGGAACTGAAAAGTTATGGAAAGTTCTTTACATATAAAAAAAAATGCAAAGTGACCATTTCACATAACACAGGCTTTAATCCACACTGTCTCACTGAATCAGTCATTCTTAGCTCAATAAATAATAATTAAGTTAAACATTAGCTGCCTTAATATGCTTTTTGCTTTTAATGTCAGGGCTGTTAATGTTGCAGTTCTGCTCATTAAAAGGGGTCTGTGCATCCCACTAGGAACTGGTGCCTTTAAATTGTTTTTCCTGTCAGGAATTTTGGGAGAGCTTGCACATGCAGTGCTTTCTCCCAACAATTCAGATATTTTTTACTCTATTTCTATTGTCTATTCTGCTTCCACAATTTTTTTATCACAACAGAATAAAAGCTTCAGAATGGATATTTTCTGTCCCCAAACAATGTTCTCCAAGTGCTACATTTTTAGCATGCATTTGAAACACTTCAGGACAGATGAATGGAGATAAAGSTGCAGAGGAAATGCTCTGAAGGTGCTCCTGGCACCTGGCTGAGCTGCCAGAGGCCCTGGGAAAGGACTCTGCAACCCAGCAGAGCCTGGGGGAGTGTCTGTGCAGGGCTCAGCACCTCAATACACACCCAGGGCTTCACTCGTCCTTAAACCAGCATTTCTGCTGGCCAACACCTCTAAATTTAGTCCTCTGCTTCTAATTTTAGCTCCTCTCTCAGAATTGTCCCACACTGACTCAAATTACAACTGTGGAAGTTATAGATTAAGGAGATGCTATTTTTATCCTGAGAAGGTGGATTGCAAAAACTACTGAGGATTTACCTTGAATACTCCAGGCACATGAAAAGCAMCTGGCAGGGATGGAAACAATGTGCAGTGGACAAAGTATTAAGAAAATTTTTAGGTTTTTTGGTTTTAATACTAAACTTATACTGTAAAGAGAATATCAGTATGTAGCTCACACTGTAAAGAAACCCCAATATTTATACAACAAATAAATCCCAAACCACTTCATAGAACAATAATAAAAATAATTGAATAAACACATCCCCTGTGTGCCTGTTGACCTGGAACACTGCAGTGAGATTCCCTTCCTCTCAGCATCCCCTTCTCCCAGCTGCACAAACACAGCTCCCTCCTGCTCCTCCCTTTGTCCCTCATGTGCCTCAGCCCCTCAGCACCTTGGGGTTGCTCATTCTCCCATGAGCCCAAAACTAGAACTCAAGAGGGTTTCCCAAAACTGCAGGGGAACAGGGGAACCCTCCAGGGTTTAGGCTYCCTTTCAGCCTCACTGTTAGCCAGGAACTGAATGCACAAGAGACAAATTTCTTCTTAAGACTCGGGTGTTTATTAATTCTCATCTCCATTACACTCTCACAAGCAGTGAGTTCTGCACACTGGCTCACTAAGAACAAAATGGAGCCCCTTCTCTAGCTCTACCAAGTCTTTTTAAGGACAAATCACCCAATTATGAAATGCCACCTAAATTATTTTTGCTTAAAACCAAATAACCAACTACTTGTGGTCCACATTGCAGACTTTTCTAATTGGTCACAAAAACTGCCMAAACCCATGAAGARGARGGTGAAGAAGAAAATGAAAAGAAGGACTCAGGCAATGCCTTAAGTCYTCCATCYTGGCTCACACACATTACTGTATACTAAAATCTTAAATCTAAGTTTTTYACCCTGTGAGATCACACACTKCTACAAACTCCACACCCAYMATCTCASTGCTCTCACTCAATGCTGRAAGCCTGTTCCAAGGCCTCAGATCAAATGTGGTGCTTGCTCGAGAGTCAGMACCCTTTAACACAGAAAACCTCAAATTTTCAGCTTCCAGGGTTCCAGCAGAACCCCTTTTTTCTCAGAGCTTCTGTCCTTGAAGTGCCTGGCAGAGGGAAGCCTTCACTGCTGCCTCCTCACCCCATGYTGCTCTCTGAGGAAGGAGAACCCCTCGCCAGGCAGGGGCAGCTCAGTYCCCTGGGCTCGTTCTGTCCCAAGGCTTGGCTTTCCTCTCCAGGTYATCTTTCCAGTCTGCCCAGCCTGGATTTCCCACATCCCCATCCCTGCCTGGCAGTTTGCAATTTTCCACTCATTAGGCATCTTCCCCAAATGCCAAAACCYTTCAGACATGATAGACTCTTGCAAGCTAAGGAAAAAASATTTTTTCTTTAGCATTCTTCCCTYAGAAATCAGAGTTTATCTGACACTGATCTGYAGGAGTCTCCTTCTACTGCCTGTTTCACTCAGCACAGGATAGAAAAATGAACATCCACACCTGCAGCTTCCTGCAGCTTCCTGACAAAGCCCATCCACCTCATGCAGAACACTTTAATTTACAGAGCCTCAAGTAGACAAACAAACCTTGGAATTTRGGTTTAGCTCTTCAGCATCCACTGGTGAACACCAATTAGGTGCAACTGTTGTGCAGACTAATTGTTAGGTGTCAGGAAGATGATGGTTTGTTGTGCATGGAGGTTTTGGGAACTGGGATCACGATCTGAAATCTTTTGTTCTGGATGGGAACACAAAAGCAGAACTGCCAGCTGAGTATTCTTCAGTGAATAATTCATTTGATGATGGCAGTACTGTTGTAACTTATTTTCCCTATAAATTGCTGGAATTGGATCATCCTGCACATTCATCTGGATTATTTTTTTTTTCCTTCTGCTTACAAGACTCACTMAAGTTGTAGAGATGAGAATTTCCAAGGCTGTGATTACAGAAATAGATTGAAACCAAAAGTGGGGGGTGGGTGGAGGGAGGGAAGAGAGAAGGTGAAGGTCACATTGAAAAAAACCCTTTTGCTTTTGTTCTGAATAATTTCAAATCTTTCCATTCTCCTATCTTGCTCTCCTCTTAACCCTAGACCCTTTCCCATAAATTACAYATATTTATATTTTGAAATTCTGCTAAGTAAGGGCAAAGAAGATAACRACCTTTGCAGGAAAAATGCCTATTTCCTTTGGGAAAATAATCTTTAGCACCACTTCTGAAATCCTGGTTACACAAAGCTGGTGCAGCTTCAGCCAAACTGGAGTAGGAGCAGTGCAAAGGCATGAGGAGCACAAGTCATTMGTTTCTTTTTACAAACTCTTTTGGATGAATAAGTGCAGAAAGATGMTGATTAACTTGTATCTCAGTAGAGCTGAAATACAAGACAATGCTTCCACCCTGGAAGAGTTGCAGTGTGTGTGTGTGTTTGTGTCTGAGCTCACAGGTACACAAATGCATGTAATTATTGATTACAAAATATCTCAAGTGACTGCCTGAGCCCAGCCAAATGCTCAATTTGGGGYTTTTTCAGTCTGAAGTCACTGAAATATGCACAAATCACTGATATGGATGCAGCATTGAGATGTGTTCCACATGGTGCTCGTAAATCATATCAAGAAACAGAGAGATAAGATGGGGGCKGTATTTCTAGAATAATGAACATGATAAAAGGTTTGGCCTTTTGTCRTATTCCTTCTGAAATATGCAATTTGTTACGAGTAATATTGTCTGTGGAAAGAATCCCTACTGCAACTCTAATGTGGTGTTTTAGTATCAAAAACATAAAAGCACATCAGAACACATCATGTGCAAACTGTGGCATTAAACAGATTAGAAAACTAAATGTCATACTGTAACATGACCAGGGTTTCTGCAGTTAATTTGCAAGAAAGGCAGAGGAGCTCTGCAGGAAACACTTTCTCCAAATATGCACCCTGCAGCTAAAATACCTCATACACCTTATAGTTCTTGCAGGGTAGGAAAAAAAAAAAAAAGGAAGGAAAAACCCCTTGACTAAAGTGATAAATTTAAAGCTTGTATGGATTTTGAGATGACTAAATGAATTTCGTGTGAGATTTGTGTATTGTGAGCAAATTAAAAAAAAATGCACAGCAGTCTTAGCTATAAAATTTTTTTTAATCTACCATTTGATTGTTTGCACTGCAGTTGTACTGAAACATTTGCAATTTTATGAATGCTTCAATTACCAGTAAACTTTTCATTTAAGTCCTATTTAATTGTACTTTCCCCTGTGCCCCTCATGACACTGCACTCCTGTCATCACCCCAGAAAAGGGAGACTGCTCCTGCCACAAAGATGAAGTTTTGCTTTACTTACTAAGAAAAATGCTGGAATTTCAAATCTGGTTTGCTACTGGATCTGGAGGAGTTAAACAAGACTGTCTAAACTCCTGAAGAGACTTAAGTAAAAGGCCATCAGTCTTCTTAATTAAGGCTTTTCCTATAAGTACTGCCTGAAAGCACCTCAGCTGCCTTTTCAGGCTCTCACCTGATTCTAATTAAGCTCCTTGGAACATTAACCTGGCTTTTTCCTCGTGATTCATCTCATTAGGAGGAAAAGGTAAATGCTACTTTATGTAGTGGTCTTCTGCTGGAGTTGGTGAGAGAGTTGGGACAGCCAAGCCTGGAGAGGAGAAGGTTGTGTGGAGCAACTYCCAKGGTCTGAGGGGCTGCAGGGAAACCAGAGAGGGACAATTCCTCAGGAACTGGAGGGACAGGACAAGGAGTGATGGCCTCAAACTAAATTTAGATGGGATCTTGGGCAGGAATTGTTCCCTGTGAGGGTGGGCAGGCCCTGGCACAGGGTGCCCAGAGCAGCGGGGGCTGCCCCTGGATCCCTGGCAGTGCCCAAGGCCAGGTTGGACACTGGGGCTGGGAGCAGCCTGGGACAGTGGGAGGTGTCCCTGCCATGGCAGGGGTGGGATGAGATGAACTCTATGCTCCCTTCCTTTGTGTGTTCCTAAATCCTCTAACACTGGCTTTCATTTGAAGCAATTAAGGATCAGCTCTCTCCAAGCTCAAAGGAAAGGGAGCATCAAACTGTATTGTRGCATGGAAATGAGACATCCTCAATTTTTCCTACTTCCTTCCTTGACTACGCAAGCACTGGGAACAAGTTAAACCTAATATATATTCATATATTGTTGGGTTTTTTTAGTTAGTTCCATTAAAACTTTACTTCCTTTAGAGACTGCTTGAACAATAACCATTTATCCAGCTAAATGATAAAACATAATTACTTCCAGCTGTTGCAAAAGAAGAAACTGTAGTGAATCTGAAGAATAAAAGAAAAGTTTGGACTTTGTCAAAACACAGAGGTTTCCAGAGCTGAATGAAGACTGCTCTTTAGTTTGATAGCTGAACAAAGGGAACAAAAAGGAAATTAGTTGGACCAAGTTAGGCCAATAAATCTTGGGTTTTTTCCATCAGTAAATTTGTTTCATGCCCAATAAACATGGGCTCAAAAGGGTGTGCTTTGTTTTGGGACAAAAAAACTTTTAGATAAAATTCTGCAATCATTTTTCTTCCCCATCACCTGTATACAATATTTAGTGTAACAGAGTTCATGTGTGTATAAACCACCCATCTGAAAACTCTGGTTTGTATCAGGAAAAAAGCAGATTGGAGGCCAAACTCTTTCACCTTGGTCCCAGTTTTAAGGAAGTTGTCCCAGCCACCAGGYGATGGAGCCAATGTCATTGGAATGAGCAGAACAGAGCAGGAATGATTCACCCAAAGGGCTGTGACAGCACAATGAGCAGATGGTGWGGACATGCTGCCAAGAGGAAAGGGAAGTTCAAACGACACAAGTGGAATTTCTTGTAAGATGCAAGACAGGTGAACAGAAAACTCCCAAGCACCTTGGTGTGACACTTTTACAAAAATGTGAAGAGTCCCAGATACCCTAAAACTCCATTTCTTGGGGAGTAAAGAGCTCACCCTCCCTAGGCTTCACCTGCTTTACTAGCAAGTGAAAAAAAGTCTTTAGCTCTTTTCCTTGAAAATGAGGTAACAGATAAATCTCCACTCCCAGGCTAATTTATTAGTGCCAGGGGAGCTGCAGTACAGCTGMCACAATTTCTATAAACTTATCAATCAGCATCTTGGTCATAAACACTTTGGCTCACACCAGGCATTTAMCAACCCACAGCAGCTCCTGATTGCAAGGAAAGCAGCAATCTTTGTACTTGTTGTGTCAAATAATCTTTGTCTAACGCCTTCAGAAATTGTTCCAAAGCAGAGATWTTCCCCAGAGAAGAAATGGAGAAGGAAACCTGTTGGTAAAGTTACCCCTCTGAATAAATAAGATCCAAGAGTTGCAGAGCTGAGAGTAGTGGAGATAATGGTTCAACAGAGTATGAGTAACTGTTCAATGGCTGGACACTGAGCCTCTGGTCTGTGCCTTCTGTGGCATGATATGCTCCAAACAACATTTCTCTTTCTTTGTTTTCCCAGCTCTCCTCTSTGCTTGCTTCTTTTTCAATGAGCATGTCCTTTCAGTGTAAAGTGCTCAAMGTACAGAACAGATAAGAGCAGAAGTGAAAAATAATTCTACTTTTTCTTCTTATTAAATATTTTCTTCTACAAAGGAGGTAGGATAAAATTCTGGTAYTAAAAAGCTAGTTAAAAGCTGCTATTGCAATTGAAAACTTTTTGTTCTAATTCTGTGACAGCAGCAGGAGAAAAGATGATAGTCCCTATGAAAAATAGACATTCCTTAAGTATCATGAATTCCACTGAAGAGTGCARTATCACACCTAACACCTGGTATACCTGAGTGTGAATATTCACAGYTAGACTCATCATTATGCAGCCCTGAGTGTAAAGTGACAGCATAAAGAGCCATCAGTCTCTTCTCCTCTGTATGAAACCTTCCTGAAATTAAGATCAGCCAAATTGGAATCAGATGTGCTATCAGCCATAATTCAATTAGTCCTTGCTTTTGTTTCCACCTTCCTTCAACAATCAAGTCTTAAACAGGGTGAGAGAATGCTGCTTCTTTAGTTTTATCACAGTTAAATCCTTTCTAAATATGATTTGGTGGGAAAATAGACTGAATAAATAGAAAATAAATAGAAAATATTCAATTATGCCAGAAAAACCAGAAACATATATCTTGTTATTCAGGTAACAAAGTAATAGGAAAAAAAATTAAAGCACAAAAATTTAATTCAGGGTTATAAATAGAGCAAAATCCCACAGATTTGTAAAACATTTGATTCTTTTGCATAGAAGAATTTTTAGGAATAAGCAGATATCTTGCTGCYGAGTGTTTTTTCATGAGTAAAACTTCTGCTTGTCATGTTGGTGAAATTGGATTCTGAGGGTTTTGGGGAAAAAATCCCCAGTCTGAGTGTCATATTCAGCTCTAGAAAAATAGTGAAGTGGGATAACGAGACTGCAAATAAAAGTGTCACATAATTTTAAYTTGAATCTTTGTCTCAATTTCCTCACCAGGGTAAGATTAATTAGCAAAATGAGTCTTACTGCAAATACTGACATTTTGCGAGCACAGGCTTGACTGAGCTGTGTGATTGTGACAGAAAATTGTATCCAAGTGCTCCTTCCATGGCAGAGGGAGCAGAAGGAAGTGCTCATTTCTGTAGGATAGCAGTGGTGGGGAAGTTTATGGCTGGTAGAAACATCCAAGGCTCTGCCAAGC
>CADDXX010001004.1:112414-145676 GCA_902810485.1 Alauda arvensis | reverse complement strand
GGTTGTTCCATGGCACAGATTTTATCCCTCTTCCAAACAAGGCCTGGACACAGCTTGTGGGACAGCAGGAGCTGTTCCCAAAGAACAGGTTGAATACAGCCACCCTTTTTAGTAAAGAGACTCCAGCTGTTCTGACAGGAGGTTTATCATGYCTCTTGCTTCAATCTGTTTTGCACTATTTACAAAAGAAAATAAAGAGAATCCTGAACTTTTAACTTACAATTTGATTTTTATTCTCAGTGAGGCTGCTGAAAGAAGCCTCTAGAGGAGATGTTTCCATCGACTTGAGAGCATGGGATCATGAAATCATAGAGTAGCCTGGGTTGGAACAGATCTTAAAGATCATTTCGTTCCAATACCCCACTATGGACCAGGACACTTCCTACTCCCTCATTATGTAGAGATCCACCCAAATTCAGTCTCAGAAAGCAGTTTCAAAAAGGTCATTATTTTTAATGTTCCTTTAGTGAACTAGAAGAACATTTAAAATCTTTAATTTCTTTTTATTTGGATGGTGTAATCTTTCAGCCTGTTATTTACATTACTGGGTGCCTTGTTTTTAAACCAAAGTGAGAATTAAGCTTTGTCAGTATCTATGCAAATGTCCTGAGCAAGGTGATTAAATGTGTAAGCACTATGTCAATGAATGAGATGTGAAAACACTGCTTGAATTAAGTCCAGAAATCCTCTTACACATGCAAAGCAGTATTTTTTATTGTGAATAAAGGAAGAAAAGAAGGTACATAAAAGAAAGTAGTAAGAACAAAAGGCTAAATAATGCACCAGAAATTTTCCTTTAACCTGAAAAAAAAAAAAGATTTGGGCTTAAAAACAGAATCATCTTAGAAAAAAAGGGAATGTACTACAAAAGGAAAAGAAAACAGTAGTAGTGATTTCTTAAACACTTTTGAGACCCAAAGGTATTGCCTGACATAATTTCTTTCCCTGAGACCTACAGGAGTTCAGTTCCTTCCCACCATCAACAAAAAAYGTTCCAGACTCCCAGAGCTCCACATTCTTGGCATTGCTTACTAAAYTTACATGTCTTACCAAAGACTTTTGTCAAAACCACGTCTGGATCACATCCTCTCTTTTTCTGCTGTATTGCTGTTGCTACTGTGCTTCAAAGGGTATTGGCATGTGCAATTGCAGAGCTTTTCGGTGAATGTATGGAGTCAGCACCTAATTTTATCCTCCCAAAGACGATGTCACCTTTCCTGTTACTGGGACAGAGGATATAAATACCTGCAGAACAAACTACCTGACATTTTAGTGTTCCAAAGTGTTCTTTGTTCATTGCCACTTTTATCTGAGGTCCTGCAAGAAGTACACCATCATAAAACTGGTCTTATTAGCAATACAGAARCATTGATCCAAGTCAGAAGCTGTATTTCAAACTCTTTATTATCGTGAAAAGTAAATTTCTGAGACATTCTGAAATCAGCAGGTGAGTTAAACTCTAACATCCCTCCCTGGGTACTTAGATTCTGATAACTGCAAGAAGAGTTGTATTTTATATGCTGCATCTACGATATTCTTAAGTGTAAAAGTTTTTACTAAAAAAAAAAACCAAAAAAAGACCCAGAAAACCAAAACCCAAAAAAACCCCAACACTTTGCAGTAAAAAAGTGCCGTTGTTAGACTGCAAGATCACAGAAATGGCACTGAGCAAAGTTCATTCAGTCATGGTCTTCAGATACAGATCTAGCCAACACCCTGACAGCTTTGGAYAGAAGGTGTTGACAGCCACTCCCAATTTTTTTTTTTGCAGACACTCAGCAAGAAGAACCATCAATTTCCTCTTACAGATCAGGTAGAGAAGGTTTTGATGTTTTACAAAAAAAGCAGTTATGGAAGGAGCAAGATGAAATATTGAGCRTAATTTTACTGTGGTAGGCACAAGGTAAACTCGTTAGCAAGAAAACAATCTTCTCAGGTTTTCTCAGCATCTCCTCTTCCACTGCGTTGGTGAATACATTTCCTTTTCTTGAGTACATGGAATAAAGTTGTCAAGTAACAGTTTTATAGGTCTCTATTTTGTTGTTCCAGATCCATACCTCTGTAGCTTGAAAGTGAGAGGATCAGCAACTTGTTTCCCCCCTTCTTTTTTGCTCATTTAAGCAGTTTTTAAAAAATGCTATCTTGAATGATCAGTTGAAAATTTTACATTTTTACATTTTTATATTTACCAGCTTGATTAATCCTCCTAACTGCAGGGATATCTTATTTAAATGGAATGTAATTCCGCATTCCCTCCATTTACTGGGTTTACTGTCTCAGTTATTACTTTATTTCTAAATTAAGTTTTTCTGCTTTTCTGAGAAGAGGTTTTGCCAACTAGCTTCTAAGCCTTTAATAAATATTACCCAATACATTCAGGTAGCTTTTCCACCCAAATCCATTAACTTGCCTACTGTGACACATTTTTGAATATGGAAATAAGGACAAGACTGGAGCTGGTCAGTCCATGCCTAGAAAATAGACACTGCAGCCTGCTGAAAGCACAAATGCTGATTTTTTTTTCATCAATTTACAGACTGAAGGTGAAGACATATTAAAAAGCAACAGCAGGCAAAAATAGTAACAACTATTTTTACTTGTAGCCTTGTGCCCACTTTCGTGAATGTGACTTCAGACACTGCCCTTTAGCAAATTGTGGAAGGGAGGSAGAGCTCTCCTCTGGGGAGAAGGGAGAATGATGGGCAGAGAGTTGTGTCTGGAAAATGCCTCCAGGTTTCGTTCTGGATAGTCCCTCCCTCCCCAATGGCTTGCAGTGAGCCGTGTGTGTGTGGAGCCCACCTGGAACATCCCCTGGTGATTCAGGTGCTGACAAACTGGAATCTTTCCTGCAGTGCCACAGAATTTCTACTGGTTTCATAAGTGGCAGGACAGTCTGCAAGTGAGATCTTAGTTCAAAACTTCCAGTTTTGAAATTTCCAGGGACACAAAAGAAAACTTTGTGATTTTTTTTTTCTTTGAGCAATTTCTTGCTTTCTCTGTGTTTGTATAGTAAATTTGGAAGATGCAGAAAACCATGGGTGGATGGGCATGGAATGTGCATGCTGCCAAAAATAATTTAATTACTGATACAACAGTATGAACCGTGTTCATAAACCATTATTTTTACTCAGGATTTAATTCTGTAAWGCTAATAATGCAATTACTTTCAATCACATGTATTTAGATCCCCAATAAAAAATGGTATCATCTTCTGCTTCCTTCATACAAGCAGCTCTAGCAATAACTTAGATCAAAGGAAACATGAAAGTTTGTTTTCCATCTTTTTTTTTTTTTTTTGGATCTGTGTAGTCACTGGTGCCAGGAGGTGGTGCCACAGAGCAGGAAACAGTTTGGGTATGGCCTGACATGTACACCTTGCAAGGTGGAGACATTAAGACATGGTTTCACCTTCTTCCAAAGTRTATTCAAGGATCTCTGCTGAATCCTGCCACAATTCAAGTATCCCAAGGTAGAAATCGAGTATTTGTTTGCCATTATATTTTATTTTTTCCACATCAATGTTTCCTTTTTCATAAGACATTTTATCAGAGAATTCACAGCTTTCTTCTACACCATGAAATCTTCTCCATCCTTCCATCATAAGTAGATGATCCATCTCCCTTGCTTTTTCTTCCTCCTTTTCTATTACTTTTCTCACAGCTCTTGTTTGTTTGTTTTTGGTTGTTTTTCTGAAACAGATAGAAAGCATTCATCTGAAGCAGGTTGAGGACCAGCATGATCGCTGCTTTGTACATCCTAGAAAGTTTCTGTTGAAGCCTTTCCTCATTTGCCTGGTTCAAGAATGCTTGCAGGAGAAGTGTGGGTCTGCACAGAGCAGAGTTAAATCAGCAAGTCAAAAATTAAGAGCCATTTCATGTTTTCAGTCCTTGGTAACACCATGACATACTTGCAATACAAAATGGACACTCTTTACAGAGAACCTGCAACTGCTTGTAGTCATGTACAGAGACAGTGTTCCCTCAGTAAACCTCCAAATAATTCCTTCTTGAAAGATATGTTGTGCCTTGTAAGTCACACAAGAATGAGTAAAACACAATTTTGAGCAATTTTAGTTTGAGTGTGCTTTACAGGACCCATTGCCACTAAGTAAAGTGGCAATTAATATATTCCTGAACCTAGAGAGGTGGCTTTAATCACCACCCTTTTTTAGCATTTCAACATCATACTTTCAGATGAGTTGGTTTTGAAACCATTTCCCCCACTTCCTGTTCTCACTATCTTGATTGTGAACTTGATAGAGCCTGGATGCCATCCTCATCCTGTTGCATGAAAATCTGTTGGCTCTGCTTCCTTTCCAGGTCTGGATATTCCCCTGCCCCACACTCCCTGTGTTGGTTTACACATGGTCTTTGTAGCATCCAGACTCTGCACTGAATTTCACAACATGATCTCTGTTTGCTGCCACTCTTCAGTTTTGCTTTACCCACTGCCTCAGTCAGTGGTTCACACACTCAGCTGGATGAACTGCTGTGTTTCCTTCCCCATCCTGCTGTGGGGTCTTTGCTGCTGGACTCAGACCTGCTCAGCTCTGCAGCATGATGYTTTCAAGCATTTGTTTTCTATAAAGTATCTTAAATCTGAGCCTCACATATATAAAAAGTCTCTGGCTTCTCAGAGGAGTGTCTTAACTCCTCAGGATGAGTTATGCCTCCTCTCAGGCTGTCTCTGAAATACCCCTAACTCCCTTGGCAGTGGCACAATATTCTTGTTTCTGGAGAGGAGGAGAGCTATGGAGTAATTTTATTGTCTGTAGCACTCTGTCTTTGTTGGAGTGCCTGGTGAGTCCCAAAGTTGTATCTGTGTATCAGTGTAATATATGTGGAGAAAGTTCCTGGAGTGGAGATCAGCAGACACAGAACAACCCATGACCACTGAACCCCATCCTTGGACCACATCCAAGCTGCCTACAGGGCATAGTCCCAGCCAGTGCTGGCATCCAAGCTCTGCATGGAAGTTGTTCAGTAGAGTACCAGGCTGCTTGGCCAAAACCGTGCCAGATGTTAGTCTGACAATTTARGAACACAGATGAATCTGTCCCAGTGTTCCAGAACATTCCCTGATACTGTGGATCTTAGTGGTAGAGCCTGAAATGTCCAGGAGGGCCTTGCTGTTTCAAAACCTCTTATCTTTGTTCCCACTCGGAGTGTTTATGGAGTTTTTTAAGGATTTCTCATTCCCTCAACTTTGTTTCACTGGCTGTGCCCAAAGGGACAGGCACTCCTGTCTGTGCATGACAAGGAGGGTAAGGCCCTGTGTTGCTACGTGATCAGACTGTTGTGTCTCCTGGGTCTCCCAAACACAAAGATTATAGCTGATGACCTTAGTATTATTGAAGGAAGCAAAGACACCCAGCAGAGCCTGCTGAGGACACTGGGTGTGTTCGTAGAGCCTGGTAAAGTTTACTGGCTGTTTTAACACTTCTGCATGCAGCAGCTTCCAGCCAATTCAGGTTTGGTTACCCACTGCTTTCTCACACTGCAGTGCCACCTTGCCTTTGTCATCCTGACTGCTGCTCTTCTGTTGAGACCAGCAAATCAAATGGATCCAGACAATTTGCCAGGCTCAGCCTGCACTATTTCTCACTCAAATTTGTCCAGTAGATGCTCATTGTTTTGAAAAATGTGTTTGTAGACAGAGGTCATTTTAGCACAGAGAATATTTCTGGTCATGCTCCCTGGTGTCCCACAGCTTGACATGTCAGCTAGGATGAATGACAAGCTACAACATGTCTTGTTTCCTGGGGTTTTTTTGGTTTTTTTTTTTACAGTTCACATTTTTATTTTGGCTCTTTGCTGTGATCCTCAGTCTTGTCTGTGTGTCTCCAGCAGAATTTTGCTCTTCAGTATGACTGATTCCTAGGCAGCACTGGGATCAGGTTTGTTTGGATGCTCAGGTGCCAAGAGAAGGGCTGGCGTCCTTCAGCAGCATCTGTGCACTCAGACCATTAGAAAGCCCTGTAACCACATCACTGATCTCTTCCTATTCCTTGGAATAACATCCCTGTCTWCTGAACCAGCCTATAGGATCCAGAGTACTTGGGTGATGGGATATGAGATGTCATAAGGCTTCTTTAATCTCTGAACACATCAAACTGGGTGTCAAAAATGTTTAAACTACATTAGTGGAATACTCTATGAACAGTTAGCCCTGCTGCTGCACCCAGTGTTTCCACAGCCTCCACRGCCCTCAGGYCCCTGGAATCTCTTTCTGCCTTTCAYGGTGCCATTGTCMATGTATTCACTGGATCATCCTCAGTCCCATTGCTTTAATTCTTAGTCTGCACAGTGTCTCTGTATTGATGTTTTCCATGCAGTTGCCTATTGTAGTTAATATTTTCTGGTTTTTTTCTAGGATTTAGTTCTGTTCAGACACCTATCAACTGCAGTATTTTTGGTCTTTAGCACAAACATCTATTCTTTTTGCTAATTGGTTTTGGTTAGGGAATTTTTCSAAACGAGGTAGTATCTCCCAATAGCATTGCTCCTTCTGCACACACAGTACTTATCATGATGGTAGCTTGGACAATATTTCCATCTCACTTATTTCTTAACATTTATTTTTTCTTTGGAAGAGATAATTAAGTTTAACTTCATTTTCTTTCCTTTAATCCTCCATGATCATTCTGTAGAGTTTCCATTCTTATTACCACACTCATTTGTTTTTCTCTGGAAACTGATGAATGCTGGTGATCAGGATACAACATGTCTYTGCTGTATTTTAAGTGATGCTTTGCCACCCTGGTGAGTGTGGCTGCCTTATGATAGGCAATGACTTTTCACATCACAGATCTTGCAGCAGAAGAAAGTTACTCCCTTCTTCTGCCACTGACTGTGCATGATGTGGTGCCAGGTGTTGATGGTATTTGGCATTTTATTCCTCAAGGAAAGGATGAGGAACTCAATACCTGGCTGCTTTAATAACTGCATAAAGGAATTAATAAGAGAAAGTTGTAAACCCCTCACACATGGTAGATATGTGCCATTGTTTGGTAGAGTCCCATTCTCTACAACAGGAGCTTTAAACACACACACACCACTAAGTCCATCAGACCTGTGATGGTTGTAAATGGTTTAAAATGTTCATTCCACCAAATTCTTTTCTCCAATGCCCTGCATATCCAACACTTCCTCTTGCCCCCTTGAAAGCTACTTGGGAACCAACTGTTTCTGAAAATCAGAGTATGCTTTGGTACCTGTCAGTGAATTTTATGAGCTTGATCCTTAGAACCATTTCTTCTGCTCAGTGATGTATGCAGAAGTCCTGTGGGGCAGCTGGGCTGTCAGGTTCCATTTCTGCTGTGGCAATTTATAATTAAGTGCATTTTCATGCAGATCATTTTTCTTTGGGCACAATCTCTTTTGGGCACAATCACTCCTCAGAAAGCAAACGCTCCCAAACCCATGTGATGATTGGAGTGACTGATCATCTGGCACTTCATGGAGTTCATAAAGACACAGGACAACTGCAACTGAATTCCCCACTTATTCAAATTGGATATGAAGAGGTTTTATCCATGAAATTTGTTAAACTCTGAAATGCCAAGTGCTGTAAATGCAGCCACWGGTTGTCAGCAGTGGAAAACCAAAACCCATTGTGTGGTTCAATGTGCAAAACACAAATAGAAAGAAAAAGAGGACACCTTTACCTTGGGCTTTGTGACTCYTTGCTCAGGCTCTGGCTGTCAGAAATAATAAGTGGGTAGAAGTGTGTGAATAAGGATTATGAAGGATTAACAACAGAACAAGAAAGCAACAAGTGCATATGGAATTGGAGCATGAGGGAAGATTCAGGAGTGGGAATTCAAAAAACAAATAAATGTGGTAATAAATCACCATTTTGTCCTGAGCAGAGTGAGGATTGGATGCAGGATGGACAYTGAATSTAACTGCATCAGAGACTAAATTTTKCTACRTGTAAAGGCAAGAGTGCAGAAGTCAAACTTGTCTGACAAATAAGGGAGCAGCAGTAAGGCCTTCTGAGATGAATAGAGGTGTTCAATATTTCTGTCCTCCTCGCCCCTCCTCACTCCTTTTTCCCATGTGAACAGAACAAAATCAGGAACCTACCTTGTCCTGTAATTCCCAGTGAGATTCTAGAGAACCTGAAAAAGGCAGTTTTATTATAGTATCTTCTCCCTGTGAGAAGATACTATAATATCTTTATATAATAAAATAATTGTGGTAGAGAGAATATCTTGAGAGGCCTAAGAGGCAGAGCATAAACATTAAATGCTTGAATGATACCATGCATGTGATGAAAATTGCTCAGACTCGAAACAGGCTCAAGTCACCAGAGGTTGCTTTAAGAACTTCTTCTGTCCCTTAAACATCCCAAAATTTAGGAGGAGCATAAAGAGATAGAGATATCTTGAACAGATGGAGATATCAGAACCAAAGGGAATGAGTGGTACCTGTGCCATCCTGTTTTCCATAAAGGATTCCCAGTGACACCTTGACTTGGCATCTCCCTGTGATGTGGAGGAAGCTCCCTTTACGAACTGCTAGATTTTCAGTGAAAAAGGATGTAGAGGAAATCCAGGGTCTGCAATGAGAGCTAAGTAGGACACAAGTGCACCGAGGCACTTCATCCTCTGCYTGCTTCCTGCACTCTCAGTCAGAGTGACAGTGCCCTAATTACAGCCCCTTTCCAGCTGCTGCAGCTGCAGRGAGGCAGATGCTGGTTATGCAAAGGCTCCCCAGGGGTCACCAAAGTAGGTTTGGGGTMGCTGAAACCCAACAAAGCAGGTACTGGACAGCTCTGAGAGTCTAAGGGTAAGAAGGCAGGTAGTCCATATTCATAGTATGTGTTCTCTGCACCACCAGCAGAGGAAAGGAACCAGAGGTGTTTGCTGAACTGCCCCTCTTGCTAATTACAGAAGAAAATGAAGTGATTGGCTTACAGAAGGTGCCTGCTTTACAGGTGGCTAAAGAGAGGTGAAATAGGTCTTGTCAAGATCYTGGATATTTTCCTTCAGAGACCAAAATTGTTTCAGAGCATTTAGACAAGAATCAGGCATTGACCTTTAAAGATAGAAATAAAATGAGTTTGACTCTTTTGGTACTTACTGCTCATCAGAATAAAAATTCCCAATATTTCACCCGCTTGTCTGCACAAACAACAGTCCCAGTAGTGCCYGGTCATTTATTTATTTACATCTCTGGAATGGATGCCTTTGCTTTAAGGCTGTGTGATTGATGAGGCACACATGAACAACACTTTGCTAATGTTTAACACTGGGCAGAGTTTGCTCCTGGGCTTTCTGCAGACACATCTGGCCAGAGTGAGTTACAGAATTGGACAGATTTACAGTCACCAGCTGACCACTGGTCTCTCCCTTCAGTCTGGTGATGGATGGCTTGTACAAATGCATGGAGAGATTAGTAAGATATATCATACTAGCATATATTTTGTCCTGATCACACTTTGGGCTCATCAAGCACTTTCTTGTTTCTTCTGAAAATAACTGTACAAACATTTTGAGGAAAAAGCAACTGGTCCCCCTAAACAAACTATCATAAATTCTCCAGTAACCTTTCAGTGCTCTACAAAAATAATAATAATAAAAAAAGGAATTCCTTCCTGTTTATGTGGTGAGTAGATGTTTGGAAAAAGTACCTCATATATAAAATATGAGTATTTATATTTATATTTATATTTATATTTATATTCATTATAAATGAATATTATTGCAGTTTGTTAAAGTAAGAAGGATTGTGCATCTATCACTCAGTCACCCCCTAGATTACTTAGTAGATTTCTCCTAAGAGTCATCTTTTTTTTAGACCAGGTGGGATTTCTTCTTTGGTCTATTTGTASTATAAACATTTCTTTCAAAAGTGCTGCAATTAAAGTGGATTTATCCAAGTGTTGCACATGTAAAATCAGTCAAACAAGTCCCTTGTCCAATGCAAAGATCATCTCTACCCACCAGGAGATGTGAGTGCAGGGGGGCTGCACACTCAGGCCAGGACACATCTGGCCAGGACACATCTGGCCAGGCCTGGTCTCAGGAGTCACTCTGACATTCCAGGTGCCTCCAGGTGCCCACCCACACCAAGATTTGTCACATCTGTCACACTCCACATTGTTTGGGTGCAGATTTGGTGGAGGATGGGAATGTCAACAGCTGGTCTTGCAGGAACTTCTGCAAAGTTATAGCTACACTGACCTCATTTTATAGACCACAGAGGTATCTGCTCCTGTCTGCTGTGCTCACATCACTGCAGGCAGATCTTCCATTTTAATGTGGAAAAAGCCCTGTGTGGTGCTCAGATRCACAGGGGCAGCAGTTCAAGCCAAGCCAACTGCCATGGGGGCACTGCTCTTTCCTTTTAAGCTAAATTGAAATAAGTTAATAGTTAATCTAATGCTRCAATAACAGAATTKCCCCAAGATAAAGGACAAAAATCTTACAGGAAATTATTCATAGGCAACTCCCTCAGCTGAAACTCTCTTGGACTGAACATGGAAAATTTTCATGCAGTTTAATGTTTTCTAGATTATGAAAAAACTGATTCAGTTCAGAGTCACGTTATATGTGCAAGAAGCAGGGTTTTTCCAGTGAAATGTCCCCTATCAGTCAGTGTTCTAGATGACTAATAATCTTTACAAGAGGGTTTCTATTGGTTTAAATTCACAGTTCCAGCTAAGTTATTACAGCTTCAGAGTCTGTGAGCCCTCTTTTTCTTTTTCAGAGCATTAGGGATTGAGTTCACTTTTTTTCAGTGCAGTGAAGCTAAATTAATAAAATGTGCTGCAGTAATTTAAGGGTTTCTACACAGGGACTTTTTGCTCTACCTGAAAAACCCTGAAATTCTCCAGCTGATATTGATTAAATGGATTCAAGGCACTGCTATGAATTCTGGAACAAATGTGACCGTACAGGGATTTGGAGAAAGTGCAACTGTGTCTATTTGAATTCAAGATTTTTATTATTTCTGATGCGTTTCAGTACCAGGAAAGACCAAGGCAGATGAGAGTCTGGGGAAATGGTGTGGGAAGAAGGTTCCTGARTTTTACCAAGGTCCTTCAGCAACTACTTCCCTTCCTCCCTTCCTTCCTCCCTCCCCATCATCTAAACCCCTTGGAATTTGGCAGTTCTCACACAGCTCTTACCTGGTGAATTGATGGGATTTTCAGAGAGGAGGAAAAAGGCAGGGGAGGAGGAGGGAAACTTTTCTGATCCAGTACAAGAAGCGAAATTCCACTTTCTGTATCTTGCAGCATATCTGCTTAGGAGTCAGTCTGGTTATGATGTAGCAGCTTTCCTCCTCTAAATATTTATTTCAACCAGAGTAAATATATCTGTGTATAAGAACAGCTTTTCTGGAATGAGAGCCTTGATCTTGTTCAGCCTAAGCCTCTCTGGTATTGACAAATTCACTCATAACTGGCATAAACTCTATCTCCATATGTTTCCCTGCCCAGAAAAAAAAAAAAAATCACCAGTAGTGGTTTTCTGGTCTATGCAGAAACTTAATTTTTTTTCTACCACACCAAAGAATTTCCGGTTTTTCCCAGAATATATTTTATGTTACCTATTTTAAGTTTTTCAGTCAAATTTTGATCTGATTTTTGGATGAGCCTTGTGAACTGTTCAAAACCAGACAGGTACCTGTCCCAAGAACTACCTGAGCAATCCTTTACCCTGCTGWACTTCTACCACAGAATAACTCTGATACTTGTGCTATTCTGGATTTCTTCCACCATTGCCATGAGGGCCTTGAATTCAGATGTTGCCCTCCAGCTCGTGCTCCCAAATCTCATTTCCAAGAGAAAATCTSCTTCCCAAGTGCMARCAAAGCCATGGAGACCTGTCCCTTAGCCCCACAGTAAAGCTCTCAGCCTCTTTAGAAGCAKCATGAGATTTCCTTAGCCCACACCCTGGATGCCTGCCTGGCAYTGGCATTCCCTACATCCTGATATGGTGCTGATAGCTGGGTATGTAGGGCAAGAGAGGAAACTCAAATGAAAAGGCCTTTCCTACCTCAAATGCAAGGGAGACCAAGGAAGAGCACTTGAGAGTGCTTCATTGAATGAGCTGCCCTGCCAGCAAAAGAGAAAGTGGGAATGGAGTCAAGCAAACAATCCCAGTGCCTGCACACAGCCTCGTGGCTCTGSCTCTCCCTCTGACAGGGACCTGCAGCCTCCTGGCTGTGCTGACAAGGTTTTTGCAGTTTGTCATGACAGCTGAGTGTTSTGGAGCAGAGAGCACAAATTACACACACACACACACACAGACACTGCAGCCCCGCTGATCTCCCTGCAACAGCAGCGCTGGGAAAAGCAGACAGGAGGCTCCATTTCATTGCCACGGGACATGAATAAATGTCACTGGTTCCTGGGGGAGTTATTTGTATCCTGCAGTGGCAGAGCAGCACCCTGGTRTTGCTGCTGCTCTCTTGGTAGCTGGGACTCTGCAGTCAAAGCAGGGCTAATCCTGCTGCCAATTTTCTCTCTGTTTTTTTGTTGTTTTGCGCTCTGCTTTTATTGAACTTACCACAGGCTATTAGGAAGAAACTTTCCCTCTGGCCTGTTATTCCATTATTGTTCATTATGAGGGTTTTTTTTCACTTCATCTGACACATCTGATGCCAGGCTCTGTCAGAAATGAGTCTCTGGAGCAGGGGGGACTCCAGGGGTGCAGGATGCACCGAGAGCTCAGATGTGGGGATGGGCAGTGCTGCAGATGCAAATGAGATCTGCACATTCAGCAGCAKGAAATACTATTCCTGCATTTTGCTCACTCTCACTGCTGCAGCTGACAGAGGGGATCTACACGTCCCTCTGTGATCCCACAGCCTCAGAGGTTTCCAGCTTTCCACTTCAGAGGGCTGTGTTCCAGCTCTCTTTTCATCAATGTCCCAGCATGCAGGCATGTGCTAATCAGTTTGAGCAGGCCCATCATTTGACTGCCTTCAAAGCTGGGAACCCAGTTGCTGCCTCTCTTAAGAGATAAGAAAGGCCAGCAGGACAAGGGTTGTTTTTCCTGCCTTTAGTTTATACTTGTCCTTTTTGGGTAGATCAGAGATAAAAGSTGATCTGTTTCATGCAACATTTGTTTGATTTCTTTCAGCCACTGTTGGATTAGCTTYTCACATCTTTGTCCAGAAAATTCATTTTCATCACCTTGTAACAAAACCTCCTTCTCTGGTTTCACACATTTGGACTGAGGAAGTGTTGCCTTTGCTTTTTTGAGTGCCTAAGGTTAAACTCTTTCCAAATTCACTCTCTCCAAAGGGCACCAAAACCAGAAGGTCCTGTACAGAAAGTATGAACTCCAGAACAACATCCACAGCCAAAAACTCCTGTGCAATGGACTCTTCCCATGGMAACATCTTGCAGATGGCTGAATTTCAGCAGTTATCTGGGCTGRCACATTCATTATTCTGCACTGGAAGAACAGGCTTCTTATGCATGAAATGGTYGTAAAGATGAACATAAGTAATGTTCTGAACTCAGAAATGGGAAATTTAAACAACTGTCTTTTTACCCATCTTGAACTTGGGTTTTCCAAGAAGCAGTGATTTCTTTTTTTGGCAAATAATTTATTCCAGGACTATTATCTTCCCTTCCTCTTTGTGATTACAAATATCTCTCATTTATTAATTGCTCATGCATTAGGTAAATACCTTTATGCATTTGATTTTGGTGTGGAAACCATTTTTCACATAACTTTTTGCAAGTGTTCTGCAGAAATCTGAGATTTCTGATCAGTGTTGCAGGGCTTACTTTGAAGGAGGGGATGCTATTTTATGCCTCCTGACTGAATGACTGCTGTTACCAACTCAGCCAGCTGGAACTGTGGCCAGGAAAGTGGTGCCTATCCTTTTTTAACCAATGCTCTCCATCCACAGAGCATGCCTTCCAACAACTGAGCTTCAGCTGCTCTCAGGATGGGTTCAAGAACCAGAGATTTGCCTCACAGCTTTGTTTATTGTGCATTGAAGGCTGTGGTGAACTAGAGTATCTCTCTAGTTTTTTTGATGAGTAAGAGTTTAGAT
Source organism: Alauda arvensis (assembly GCA_902810485.1). NCBI lineage: Eukaryota > Metazoa > Chordata > Aves > Passeriformes > Alaudidae > Alauda > Alauda arvensis. The sequence goes on along the minus strand of CADDXX010001004.1, from coordinate 131,652 downwards.
AGGGGGGTGAATTTTCTTTGACCTGTGTTTGAAATAGTGACGGTTTTTAGTTTTAGTTTATAGAAAAAGTACTGTTAGAGTTGTTAGAAGATTTGGAAGTTACAAAGGTTTGATTRGTGTGATTTTGTTATGTCACTGAGTGTGTAGAAGAGTTTTTAGATTTTACTACATAGACATAAATAGGGTAAAGATGGAGGCAGATCAGTGTGATAAGAGCACATGTTTCTGTCTTCTTCTTCTTTTTCTTTCTTTACAAAAAGTAATGAGTTTTTAGGATTGGTAAAGDTAAAATTTCACTGCATGACATGGGTTTTAGTTATTGGTGTTTAGAGAAAAACARTGTTWAYGTAGTTTATWKTATAAAAGCCCAGRCACTGTYRTGGGCGRGRGAGAAACCATTTTTCCAGCTGCTTGTGAACTTCATGCTGGACAGAAAGAACTTAGAGATAAGATTTGTAAAATAAACATCTGCAGTCCRCAACCCAGACGTTCTCCAATTCCTTCTTTCAAGCAYGGGCCGGYGAGAAGAAARATTTACACTGCCGGGGTTAATCTCARAAGAGATAACTCCGACAGAAGGCCTCTAAGTGATGGAYAGTGTCCCTGCTCTTGCATCTCTTTTGCTTTTGGAATTTTAAAAGGGAAGAAACAAACTTAAACTAAAAGGTTTTTTGGGTTTTTTTGGTTTTTTTCCAAACAGGATTCAGAAAAAGATAGAAAACTACAAAAATGTTCTTTGCAAAACATAAGGTTTGTTTAGCATGGAGTAATGCTCTCTACACACACTGCCCATGGCTGTGCTGGAAAGGGAAAAGTGACCAGTAGGTGACTGAAGGTTAAGCACCAGAGTGGTAAACAAATTCAAATGAGGTTCAGAATTACATAGGCATGAAGAAATATGTAGGAATTTCTCGTGCTATTGGCTCACATATGTGGACCTCAATTTTCTGGGGGGTGGGGGTTCAAAGGAATTAATTACACCACTTTTCTCCTCCTGAAATGGTGCCAGTGTTTCTAATCCTGAAAAAGAAAGAGCTGTGAAAGTAAGATACCCCAAATGTTCCCAAGAATGTAAAAAAAAACCCAAAACAAAACTGTCTTTTATACCCTTTTTTCCTCTTCCCCCTGCACTCCCTTYGTGCTCTCAGCATTCACACCTATATCCCCACTTTTGGGGAACTTGCTTTCTGCCAGGCTGCTCTGTTTCAAGGTTCCTGTAGCTTAAACAATTTTTAAGATTTGAGTCATATGCCTTGCTCAGTGACATCTTCCCTTCCCCCATGCCTCATCTGAAGGTTTTTGGATGTCAATGCACCGGATGTTTCCAATCTGGAGCACAGCACAGGCATTGTGTGAATTACATGCGTCAAACACTGAAGTTCAGGAGAGCCACGGTGTTTGCTGGATGGTTGGAGTTCAGGGGTTATTTGACAAGAAACATCTTGATGAAGGACTCTTCTTTCTGCAGCCTGCTGTTTTGTGTCTGCTCTTGGAGATGAACAGCAATCCCAGCCCAGACAGGGCCCCTCTGTCCCACCACTGAACCAGGATCCATGCTTGTCTCCAGTTGCTTTGGCTAGACAAGAAACAGCAGAGTTAATGGGCAGAAGGGGATATTAATTTGCATTTGAATACAGCCCAACACAGYTACTCAATGTTACTGCTGGGTAAAGGGAAAATTAAGCTGAAAGGGAGTTAGCATATGGAAAAAATTGTAGCTGATGCTGAGAAGACAGACTGCAGTTGCAGTGAATTAGTGGCCACAGCTGTTAAGCAGGATGCCATGCTGCTCTCGGGGCAGAAGCAAGAGTAGATATTCCAGTTTATACACAGTATGGAGTGGCTGGAGAAGTAAAATCAACCAACAGGGAAAAAGAAAGTCTGTATGTGTGTGGGAAGTGATGTAGTTGCAATATTAAAAGTCCAGTGATGAAAAACCRCAGAGGCAAAGGAATGCGAGGGGAGGCATCCTGCTCTCTTTAAAAAAGTAATAAAACCCATAAAAAAGTTTCCTYCCATTTGCAGYGGGCCATTATTATTTTCCAGGAGTTGCTAATCACAGCAATTCTCTCTGAGTCAGACAGAGCCCAGAGCCAGATCTTTATGCATGTTTCTGTGTATTATTATAGTCGAGAGCAATATGTGGTTACMGTCTCAGAGCTATTGCTTTTTTTATTCCTTCTTTTCTCAGGGTCTGGGCTTCCTTTTCTGGCTGAGGACCTGASTGAAGTGACCTTGTGAGCTGCCTGTTGTCCCAGGGAAATTGGRTTGGATTGGAATGGGAAAGGTTCATACAAGCAGGTCCCTTTCAGCTCTGGGTCTTTCATTTCATCAAGCCCTGGCTTGGTCTGCAGCAGTCATTGCTGTGATCTCATGGACACACAGCAGAGTAATGTGGAAAGCCACAATGTTCCCCCTCTATTTCCTTTATTTTCTTTTTTTAATAAGTTAAGACTCTTGAGTAAGCTTTAAACACATACAAAGCTATGACCAGAYTTCCTCACCCCTTTTCTTACAAGACAAACTCTAGTCAGAGCATTGCTTTTCCAAACTGGCTGAAATTGGTATCATCAATGAGCCAAACCTTTTTACTGGCACTGTGACCCTACAGCATGCAATACAGCACCCACCTAAAACTTTCAGTGCCCTTTCAATTTTGACATGTGTTCCAGAAAAATACAAATATATGGCAACATTTGATTTTTTCTTTCCCCCCAAAGAAATCCCTAGGATTTAGTTCCACATCTGCCAGCAGTACTGGTGTGTGGCTAAACACATTGCATGGCTTAGAACTTCTCAAGCGTGACTGTAAAAGGATATTGCTTGTGCTTCTTATTGGTTATATCAGATGAGCCTCACTTCAGTCCCTTTGCTTGCTTTGCTGATCTCATTAAAAGTAATTTAGGTTTTTATCTGGTTCACATCTTGTTGCTTTGTTTTGCTGGAGCTTTTACAGGGTTTCTTTGGGGGTTTTTTTGGTGTGGTTTTATTATTATTATTATTTGGGGTTTGTTTTGTTTTGTTTTGTTTTGTTTTTTGGCATTTTATTTTATTTTATTTTTTAACAGATCATTTACTTCTGAAACCTTGCCACACTGCCGTTCACCCAGCGTCATTATAACTGAATTCCTTCTGAGGGTTCACTACCCCCCTCATAAATCATTACATTTCCATTTAACAAATTTGATAGCAGGATCTGCTTTCAATCCTCCCTACACAGAAAAGCCACTTCAGCTTTTCATTCGGACGAGGAACTTGATGGAATGTGCCTGGTGCTCTGAGCAGCTCCCAGCCCTCAAAGCCCTCCTTGCTGGGGCCAGCTGGGATGCCTGGGGCTGCACACTGGGCYTTCCTCACCTCTGCTGCTGAAGAAGTAAATGGAAGGAAGAAAGAAGTAGAAGTTGGGGTTTTTTTGTTGATTCACTTTGTTTTTTCATCAGCCTAAATATGGGGAGAAAAAATTCAGGTTCCAAGCTGAAAATAATAAAAATTCTGAAAACACTGAAAATTTCAAAGGGGATGGATTTTCAATAGTTGCAGTGCATTAATTAAGACATGTTTATATAAAGCCAGCACTGTCATAGTACATTGGGCATTTCACCCTACCCATATACCCTCAGAGAGGAAGGTACTGACCATCACCATGTAGACACAGAGCAGCAACAGTTCTCAGGAGCATTTCACATCTTATTCATGGACTCCAGGTGTAAGAACAGCTACACCGAGGTGAGGAGGAAGAATTCAGCACTGAAGCCTGTCCTTAGTGAACATGTCTCCCACCTCAGACACCCAGCCATCATCCACTGCAGGGGATCACAAATCATGCCTTAGCAAAGACTGGAAGTGCAGACTAACAGGAATTTACTGAGGACTGGCTGACATATGTTGAATAATTTGCTCACCCTACAGTCATATTTTCAGGTGGATGTTCCTCTAAAGGCAGCTGATACCTGCATGTAGGCATGCACACAGCTTTTGGGGTTGTTCTTGATTTGACCCAGGCAGTGCTTGGCCTTGGCTTTAGCTGATCCCAGCACAGAGTCCCCTGGGAACTCCTGAGATTCCCAGCTGAGCACCTCACCTGCTTTTCCCCCTGGGAGTTAGGGAAGTTTATTCTCCCTATTTGTCCTTATTTCTCCCAGGATCTCATCATTCTCCTCTCATGTCCTGCCTTTTGCAGCCCAGTTAAGCCTTGGTGAGAGCATCCCAGGGCCACTTCAGGGATTTGTGAGCACCTTCACAACACTGCAGCACAACTCTGCAGAGGTGACCCTCTCCCTCTGACAGTCTCAGCTTGGGCAGAGGCCTGAGTCAAATCCATTAAARCCACCCTAAGATCCTCTTTGATTTCAAAGTGCTTTGGATTTAGGCTTCTTTCCCATCCAACAGGAGTCCCTTCCAAATCAGCTCCAAGGCACATCAGCTGGATGCTGAGCAAAGGGTTTTCTAGTGTCAGTTTGAGCTCTGTGGGTATTAAAGAGCACAACATCCAACTCRATTTTCAATCAGTCACATTCTGCCAGCAGTTGTGCTTTGGAAGAGAGGAGCAGGGAAAGGGGAGGTAATCCCTCACACAAGTGCATGCAGTGTGCAACAGCAGAACATCAGGACAGCATAATGACAGCTTATTAAAACAATCATTGTAATAAAAATTGATTATTTGCTTTGTAACCCATTATGCTTTCCCAGAAAGTAGTTTTTCAGATATGATTYTCAATTTTCTTTGGACCAGATGTATCCCTAACCACAATCATATTTATAGCTCACAGATGTTGCCACTTTCAAGACACCAGAGCAGAAGGGAGAACTAGGAAGAATGAAAGGAATGAAAACTGGTCAGTATTACAGGTCTGGTGTCTATGGGCAGGACCAGAGCTCAYCTGCATGTGCAAATGTTTGTCTTGCTAAGGACATACTGATATCTCCACCCTGTGCCACTGCAGGGGACATGGAGGAGCAGAAAGAGGGAAATCCCTGACCTGGTAAGTTCTCACTGTACATCAGAACCACACAGCTGTCCTTGAASCTCCAGTCATCCCAGATGTAAAAGAATTGTTGGAGTTAGCAAAGAGGAATAACTTCATATRCCACACTTAAAATTATTGCTCACACCTTTGGTCTTTATCTCWGAGTCTGGATACAAACAACTGGGAAGCTCACCTGGCTTGGTTGCAGTAGGAATAGATTAATAACTTCCTGAAAGCTCAGCTCTTCCATAAACAGCACAAAGACTTGATCCCAAGCAAAGCGATCCCCTAACATGTAGGCAGCTCAGTAATCACAGCCTGGCTGACACCACTGTGCCAGGCAAATCAGATCTTCCCACAGCCTTTCCTAAATGCCTTAGAGAAGAACAAAATGATAGAGGATTTCAGGAAGAAAATGCACATTTCAAGATCCTCCTAAGTCCRGAGAATCTGCATCTGTGTCTTTCCATGACTGCAGGCTGAAGCAATATGAAGCAAGAGAACTGTTAAATGTACATACTCTGTTTCAATGAGCACATGCACATATCTCACATGCAGCCCCCAGGAGTTGTGACATGGACACAGCCAACCAGAAGAGCTGTCCCTCATCAGCATCAGAYTCCTGCCAGCAGGTAACAGATGTCTTTTGCCACCAGGAAGGGCAGGGGGAGCTTGGCCATCATTCCCAGCTCTGGACCAAGTATCAGCTGCCTGTCTCTTTCTTCCCAGGGCAGCTGACACAGGCACTGTCAGAAGGTGTGATTCAAGCCTGCACAGATCCCCACAGCCAGATGAAGCCCTGCAKGAACCCATCAGATGGCAGAGCTCAGAGCTGCTCCCTCCTGCTGCCTCAAAGCCTGGCTCAYTCTGGCAGCAGCACCCGCTGTCAGGCTTTGTGTGCAGAGCCTGACTCGCCTGCGTGGTCCTTCAGCGATGGGAACAGCTGTGWTCAGTCAGATCTGACTGCAGAGTGAACTCCTGAGTGCACAAATGCTGGTGATGATGATCTGTGCAATTTCATCTTCCAGTAATTGGCAGCCATGCTGCCGGAGGGGCTCTGAGCTCCTGACCAGCACTGGCACYTTCCTGAGCTGCACTGCCCGAGGTGACACCTGCATGAACAAGAGCTGAGCAACAAAAAACTCCCCCAAGTGTCAGGGGTTAAGCCCAGCCAGCAGCTCACTSCTTCCCTCCAGGTGGGATGTCAGAGAGAATCGGAAGAGTGAGGATACTTGTGGGTTGAGATAACGACAGTTTAATAGGTAAAACAAAAGCTKCACACAAAGGCAGAGCAAAACAAGGAATTTATTCACCRCYTCCCTTGGGCAGGCAGGTGTTCAGCCATCCCAGGATAGCAGGGCTGCATCACACCTTGCTGGAGAAGACAAACACCATCACTCTGAACATCTCCCCCTTCCTTCTTGTTCCCCAGTGTTATGTGCTGAGTGTGATGCCACATGAAGTGGGATAGCCCCTGTCTGTCCCCTCCCAGCTCCTTTTGCACCCCCAGCCTCCTTGCTGGTGGGGTGAGGAACAKAAAGGGCCTWGGCTCWGTCWAAGCTCTGYTCTKCAGTCAAAAAAACATCACTCTSTTTTGGTCATGCATCTAAAGCACAGCTCCACACTAGCAACRAGGAAGAAAATCAGCTTTATCCCAATGAAATCCTGTGCACTCAGGTATGAGAATTTGGCATCAAAAAACTGGTCAAGGCWGGCACAAATGAGAGAGATTCTGTTTCAGCAGGTTATTCCAGTTCCAAAGGGCTTTGCAGAGATGAAAATGTATCTTGCCCAAGGCAAAGTCAACCCTCACCTGACCATTTTTCATCAGCCATGCTGGGCACCTAAGTCCCCACTGTCCTGATTAACAAAGCCTCAACCATTCTGAGAGTGTGTCAATGAAAGAGGAGTCCAATTGAGAGCCAGATTCTGAATTTTCATGTAAATTCAGGGTAAATCCTAAATCACAAAAAAAAATCTTTCAGATTATGCTCACAACATACTAATAATTTTAATGGCATTATTTAAAGTTTTGAGCAAGTCATGAGATAAAACAAGAACTGGTGATTTTTTTCCATGAAGGTGGCCCCAGCTGCTGTCTGCTCCTGGCCACACCACAGGCTTTTTCCYTTACACCTTCTCTTCTCACTGCAGCTGTATCCAGGTTTGTATGAGCTCAGCAAAGCCTTTGGCACAGCTGCTGCCCTTGCTGCTCTGACAGGTGACCCAGCATTTATTTTTTTAATAATCAAGATGACCCTGAAAGTCACCCATGGTTGATTCATAGCCTTGTGAAGCCTTTCCAAAGTGCTTGCAGCCACATGAATCTCATTTCCYTGGCATGCCTACAGCCTTGCTTGAGATTACAAGCTCACCTTAATTCTGACTGCACAGGACTGTGTACCTGAGCCTGGTAGGGCCTGGAGACAGGGTGGTGATAAAATGAGCTGTTGTACTGACATGGTTTTTCTCTTCTTCCTGGTGGTAGAAGTAATTGCATTTGGWCCTCTCCTCTCTACATGCAATACGTTTCTGAGAGAGTGGATGGGTGGGAAGATTACAAAGGGCTGCTCTGTTTCTCTTGCTTTCACTTGCAGCGTGAAGAGCTCTGAAAATCCTGCTACAAACACTGCTCTTGCACCTCAGCTCTTCTTGTCCTTTCTACTGGAAGGCAGAAGAAACAAGTGTTTAAATCAGGTGCACTCTCCTATCAGGGCTTGAGCCAGCCCTGGCTCAATGTCTGTGAAACCTGTTACTGTGAGGCTCAATTCCCTTAAAAATCCAAGCCCACGTTAAAAATAGAGGTCCTTTTATMCTGTGGTGCCCATGCATGTGATGTGTGGAACATGTCCTCATCTGAACCCAGTGGCTATTCAAACCTRCAAAGTTTTGTTCATTGTGTTCATCTGAGAGAGCTACAAGAGCTGTCCCTGGATCCTGCCTGCATGGCTTGCTGCCCTTCCCAAGAGCTCATTAGGCTGTGGAATTGTACACAGGACCTGAGCAAAAGCCCAGTGGAGCCAGTGAATGATTCCCTATTGATCCAAGCCCTTGAACTGAAGCAGCACAGGCGAAGCAAATTGGGCAAAGCTTCTGCTTTCAACCCATTAGAACAAAATTTGAATTTCCCTGTGTTGCCTCTTTTATTTTCTTTTGTCTTTTATTTTTTTGGACTCTGAACTATTTGGTTCAGACAGATGTCCCCTTCATGGATCTCCTTGTATTTCTAAATACAATTACTAGTGGTGGTGAGGGGGAGATGAGCAAGAGGCAAAAATCAAGACAAAACCATGGTAAAKGGAGCTTTAACACACCAACAGGAGAAAGGAGTGAACCCCAAASTACTGTAAGAATAATTACATTATTTAAACAACAAGAAATCATAACATATCAYGGTTTTGCTATTAAAAAGCATTCTTTATCTGATGAGTTCCTTTGATTACATCTTCCTCACTCATATGGTATGCAGAAGGCAGAAATCTTCAGCAAGGCTGTCAAATGGCTGCACTGCTGGGAGTGCAAAGCACACTTCCTCAGGAAATGAGTACTTTTCTTTGGAAAAATCATGTTTGCTACATCTATTCTGGCAAGGCTCATCTTCATTGAAACAGAAGAACAGCTGAGGAAATGAAAGCTTAATTTACCTGAGTTAAGACACGGAAATTGAGAGTTAAAGGAGCTGAATTTCTAAAAAAGCAGATGTTAAAATCTGGGGGGAAAGTAACACAGCTGGAAAAGAAGGAGAAGCAAATGTTACGTGGATGCTGCATTGACTGCAACATCACCTTGCTTATTTGCCCTGTTTGCCTGCTGTTCCCCTTGCTTGATTTGTTGAACCAGTGACAAGAGACTTTCCATCCTGGAAACAAACTTGTTTTCAAAGAGGAATAAAAAGTGTGTGTCTCCTCTGGACAACTTACACTGGRAACACCAGCAATGGACTGGGAAATGAATGCTTCTCTAGGTGTGTGCCAGCTGTCAAGCTTACACTAAACAATGCTCTTAATTAGTGGTTGGCAAACTCCTGGAAGTGCATRACCAATTTTTTTTTTATATAATTATGATCACTTAAAGACAATAGCATATTACAAATGATGACTAACAAGGACAAAGCAAATGCCAATTAGAAAATACGGCGTTAATCAACTCAGCTCTCCTGAAAGCACAAATCACTGTAAATGCATTTTTTGTCCAAAKGGTAAAAACAGAGCTGGGAAAAGGCAGGCAACCATGCTGTGAAAAGAAAAAGCAGAGTTATTCTGCTTCCCATGTTGAAAGGACAGCACAGAAATTAATGAGGAATTGCTGTGACACATCACGCAAAGGCACTGTCCCCRTGGTGCTGCCCTTGGTGAGCTGAGCTCACCTGCACTGTCAGAGCAGCCCATTCTGGTGAAGGGGATGTGCTCCGTGCATCTCTGTCACCACTTACAAGGCACTTGCAGTGACATCCAGTTGCTTTGGTGAAGGTGGTTGCTGCCACTTTTATACAGTCCAGGATGTACTACTTAATTTTGAGATGTCTGGTTTACACTTTTTCAGCTATCCTAGGTATTAACACAACACTGACAGACATCACATAGGGCCCATGGAAAAGCTGTGTCCTCCTGGAGAGGCAGCTGGAAGGCAGATGAGCTGTGTGAAGGGAGCCAAAGTGCATATAACTGTGTTTAGACATCCGAACCAAGTAAAGAGAGATTTCAGGTCCTGTATTTCTTGTGCTGTCCTTGCAACATCACACCTTGCCCAGCTCAGTATGGACCTTCCCACCAGACATTCCCTGAAAGCTGCTAAACACAAAGGTACAAGGCAAGAACACAGCTCTGAGCTCAAGACCATATTCTGTATTCAGAAATGTACTGGCATTTGAAATAGAATTACTTTTTCTGTGGAGGGTCTACACTTCAGGTGAGGAAGCAAGTGGACACATTTAAGGGAGGCTGTGATATAGAAGAGGACTTCCAAAAAGTTACACCTCTCAACTTTCCAAACTTTGAGCTTCTGTRTGATTGGTGACACTGAAGGGAGAAGAGGGTCTCAAGTTTCAGGAAGAAATTCCATGAAAAAGTCCTTTTGTGGTGTGTCTTCAGTTTCTCTTATTTGGTTGGCACTCATGAAGAAYGGAGTTTTTCAGATTATTTTTGCGGGGTACTTTTGGGGATATATATATATATATATGTAATTGTTTTCCCCTAGCTTTACAGACACAGTAGAAAACTATCCCTAGAGCACAAAGTAACCATTATCCAAACACTGTTAAATGGAACAGATCCATCTGCAAAGTGAGGAAGGAGATGTCTCCCATCCATCATGATGACACTGCTGAAGGCCAGGATACGAAGGTTTGATTTTGTCTACTCTGACAGCCTCATTCAGCCAGCARATCTCTGTCACACACCCTGAAAGGTAACTGGCAGCATATACATGACTTAGAGATACACAGACTCAAGCAAACACGATGATAAAATATCAGCATAATCTGGAAAGCAGGGGACAACAGGGAGGGATGTGAATTATTCRCCCTTCAGAATATGGGTGCTCAAAACTGTTATTTGTGCAGCTCTAACCAACTCAGAAAGCAGAGTCTGTGCTGAGCATACAAATCTTGCCATTATTGACTTATCTTGGCGGTTTCAGGGTGGATTTTACCAGGAACCAGAGATGAGTGGCTTCCTCCCTTCCTAAGTAGCACTTTMAGTATTTGCAACCGTGAAGGATTAAAACTAGTTTTAAGCACATCCAAAAAAAATMATTTCTTTGAAAAACATCACAAGATAAAAGGAAAGCCATTTCTCTTGGTAACCCTACCTTTTATTTCTTAATCCTTTTTWATCATGGCATGACTGAGAACCTCCATCATTGACCACAGCATAATGTACTTTTAAGTACATTAACTTAGGTAGTAATAACAACCTGGCTGCAATAGCTTGGCTTTGGCACTGGCAGAAAATCCTATTTGAAAGGCCTGGCAAATTCAATCAGGGCCTGAGCTCTGTGCTGGCTGACCCAGGTCACTGTCACAGCAACCTGGAGAGCTGAGGAACAACTCTGGCTTCCATTGGCTTGAAGTCATGACCAGGCTGACAGGGGGAGTGCACAGATCCAGCATGAAAAGCCATTCTTTAAACCTATGCAAATGTAGATTTATTTGGTTGGTAATGCTCTCCAGGTGTCCCATGGGAAACTGCAGATAAATTACTGAGTTTAATGACAAGATGACCTCTGGGGATGGCAGACAATTTATATTACACAGAGGTTTGGAGGTTCACTACTGCCCAGTGTGCTGTCAGCTTTGGCTGTAGATCAGTGCTTCAAGYCTGTTCACTGGCAGCTCATGGACTTTGCAATGAGTGCAGGATAAACCAGCCAGGAGCATTTAGTCTGGGGCATCTTTGCATCGTCTCCTCTTGTGCCTGGATATTTTATCCATGTCTACAGGGCGTGTTTACACTGGAGAGCTCCTTGCAGAGATTCCCAAGATCACCACACTCAATGAATCCAGACACTTCATAATCACCTCAGGAGATCTCTACCCCAACCAATTAGACCTGTTGAGAGGCAGCTGATGATGAGCCTGGGAACACTTGGAGGTTACACCACTCTCTACATCACAGCCAGGGTCTGCACTGTGTGTGTGTGCCCCAGCCCCTTGGTGCTGTCTCTCTTCCCACTGAAGTCTTTTGTGCAGCTCCAAGCAAAARTAAGGTATGGTCACCAGGGAGTCTAWTAGARTCATAGAATCATTTAGGCTGGAAAACATCTTTCAGATTATTGAGTCCAACCCTAAAATAACTGGCAGGAAACTATGGAATTAGGGAGGGAATAAGTTGGTCCAGAAAGAGCTTTGTGCAGTGGTTGCTCACATCCAGACCAGGCCAGAGGAGCTCAAGGATCAAGAACTTCTCTGATGCTGACACTCAGTTTTTTCYTATGTGTGAATGTATGTTGATAGCTGGCATGTCCACATTCCAATTAACATTTCAACCAGACTTGGAAATCTCTCACATTCAAGTGGTGTGTTACAACACACCCATGTTTTCCAAAACCTTCAAGACAAAGTGTAAAATATCCTTGAAGCAAAGACACATTGTCAAGCTGCCCCATTTTCACACTGGCCAGTGGCTAGCCATTGTAGCTATGCACCCTTTATATGTAAAAATAAAGATAAATAGTTTGAATCATGCCTTTTAAGGCATTTTTCTAGCTGAAATTTCCCCCCAACCTACACAGTACTCAAAACTGGGCAGAGACTGAAGCACACRTTTTGGCTCTAAGTGTTGCTACAGTGTGAAAATGAAAAAAATTAACAGTTACAGATATTCTGGCTGCCAAGATTAATCTGAGGTCAGTTCCTGCCCCTAGACTACCCTCCAGCTCTATTGCATTTCATTGTAATTGCCTAAATGTAATTCAGATTGAGAGTAGGACCTTCAAACCCTTTTTTTTTTCAGTTTTTCACTGTTTCTTTTGTGCTTCTGCTGCCACAAAAGCATCATGAACTGCTGAAAAAAAAATTAGCAACTCTGAAACAGAGTTTAAATTGGTTGGGAACCAAAAAGATGAGTAAAATTMAAGTGAAAAATTTTGAATATAAATGGAAGAAATGGCCATCTYTTTCAGCATTGCACTTTATAATTTAGTTATTGTAGTTATTAATATATTATATATAAATAATAAAACATTATATTATTATATCATAGTTATTATAGTTATTATAATAGTTATATATATATATAATAGTTATATAGTTATTATAAAAGAAAGCAATGTTGTAACATGGGAATTGCTGTGACTTATATATGGTTTCATAAAAGTGACAGAAAGCTGAGGATTCTGCTGCCTCTTAMACCAATAAGAAATTTAACTGCCCCAGTAAAATTTGGAAATTCGAGATAAAGCCAAAGACTCGTATCCTGGCTCCTAACACAGGCCTGCAKAGCCTTTTGTGCAATTAGTGACAAATCTGGGGCCTGTGACATATTTAGTGCATGGAAAATAGAACTAGTCTGCATGATGGATGATGACTGGGTAATGATGGTAAGTAATGGTCTATTTGTACATCTGAACAAAGCAGAGAAAGCAATTAGCCCTTCCTGTAAGCCCTCCATCACTGACAGGCTGTCAGGCTYCTCCAGCTTCCCTGGGAGAGAGGAGTGAGGAGAAAAGGAGGTGCTGGGRAAAATGACACAATGTCATTTGGAAGGGAGAAAGGAAGGAGAGCAGAGGAGGTTGTKCCTGAAACCCAGTCTGGGTGACTTGGGTGCCCTTCTTTTTGTGTCTCAGTGGAGCCTTTTTCCCATCCACTGGACGTGCTGCCCATCCACTAATCCCTTCCCTGGCTCCCTGGCAGGCAGCATGTCTGATCCACGTGTCTCACCCYAGACAATCTCATTCCAGCACTTCTGTCTCCCTCCTGGCCCTAGTGCACTTGCTCATGCCCTATGCCATATATAATTGTGTGGAAAAAACAGCTCAGTGCTGAGGAGCCAGCCTTTTCTTCTCTCCACCTCTCCCAGAAAAAAAAATACAAGGGAAAAAAATTGAATTGTTAGAAAAGAAATAGGGAAAAGAGCAAATGTTATGGTAAAATACAGATCAACCCTGCACATTTGAGTAGACTGTGAAAAATTTTTCTAGAAAGTAGAAAAATGTTCAAAGGGAAGAAAAATTTGATTTGAGGAAATGAACAGCAGCTAAGGAGATTAGTGTTCATCAGACTGCAAGGGTAGAAGAAACAATGAAGGGGGAACAATGGCAGATCTATAAAATTGTGAGTCCCAGTTAGTTGGTGATGAGAGAAAAAATATTCACAGTCCCTGCCAGTTGACAGCTGGGGGCTATCAAATAAATCAGCTGTCAAGTCCACACCAAAGCAATCAAAGCAGGACATTTCTTCAGACAGTGTTGTACCCATGTGGGAAACTCTCCACTCCTGCCATCTCCCTGTCTAATTTTCCCTTTTCATTCTCCCCTACAGTTCAGGCAATATTATTTTCTCTTTCAACCCCACACCTCTGCACACATCAGAACCCCTCTCCACAATATTGTCCTCATGCACATCCATTGGAGCTCCCAATCTCATCACTGCAGCTTTCACTGTCCTAAGTGGCACTAGTAGAAGGCAGTATCCATGAGAGATCTCCCTTCCATCCTGAAAGCCAAATCCAGGAGCTGTGTCACTCCCTGTGCATTGTAAATGTAGAAATACTGACCTGCAGACAGCAGCTGACACGAGATTCATATCAATTCTCCCCTTCTGCTCAGCTTGGGAGGGGAGTTGCAGACTGGCTGATGTGAGCTTCCTYCTGAACTGAGCCTTGCTGCAGATCAGGAAGAGCTGGACCAGGATTCAGGTATTTCARGTGTCTTGTCTGGCATCCTGCTCTGTTGTCTCTAAGTATATCAGCAACCTTCTCAGGGTCACTGGGATGTCATCACAGCCTATTACTTCTGCAAATGTGCTCATCTCCCTCAGTGTACAAGGAGACAGAAACTCCAGGGGCAGTTTCTGGTGGTTTTTCCTCCTGGAAGTGAAGAAGGCACAGAGAGTGAGACTGGCACAGGAATGGACCAGAGACATTTGCAGATATTCGTGCTTCTGTCCCTCAAAACAGCATGGAAAGGCAACCTTCTTTAATCTTTATTAAAGAGCAAACTGGGTGAGGACTTCAGAGGGAAATGCAAAATACTGAAGGATCTAATGGAAACAATGATCCATTTGACCCCAGGTCAAACAGAAGAGAGAAAGAATGAGCTACAGATAAGAAAGCTGCAGGTAGGAGGGAGTGAGGGGAAAGCAGAGGGCCAGGGGAAACAAACAAGAAAAATGCTTTCTTTGTTTTTGAGCTTTAATTTCTTATGCCTGGTTGAACTTTTGTATGGAGGTTGTTGTGTAAGGTTTAGATCTYGGGTGGGTTTTGGTGTGTTTTTGTTTGTTTCAAGGAATAAAGCCACTTCTATAAAGGGGTTTGTGAGCAGGGGGGGTTTTCTGAGTGTATCTAATACTTTATTTGAATAGGGGAATTCCTTGAATTTATATACAATAAACCAGATGTTATGTAAATCTGCTGTGGATTYCAAAATTTGGCATGATTTGACTAGAAAAATGCCCACTCAGCTCCTTCAGATGCTTTAACATCTGTGCATGTTTTAAAGATGTTTYAAAATTTTACTTTTTGTCAGCCAAAACATTTTCAATTCTGAGATTATCCCACCTGCCACACAATGTGTTCCCCTGCCCTTTTGGCGGTGTGATATCTATTAAGTTTTATTTAAAGAACTAGAAGGATTCAAAAAATAGTTTCATTATAATAATTTATGTATCACCAGGTTGTTTTTCCTCCCTAGTACAGTGGAAGAGTTAGTTATCACAAAATCTGCCTGCAAGAATCTTTGTCCAAATCTTGACGTGGTTTTGGGTGGCTGGGGTCAGCAGCTGGAGGTGGCACTGACAGAGGCTCTGGGTGATGCAGCTGGGTTGGGCCAGGGATGGGCTTGGCAGCAGCCACAGGTAGGAATGAGCTTGTTAAAAGGTGATGAGTCTGCTCCCACTGAGGGCTGGGCAGGAGCTCAGAGTTCCCCTCTCAGAGAGACACAAGGTGCTGGTGGCAGGATTGTCTGCATTTTGCTTCTGAGAGAGATTCTACTGCCTTCCTTAGAGMTTATGATACCTCTAACCTGAGAAAAAACCCACAATCCACCCATTGCCCCTGCCAGCCCACTTGCTTCCCTCAGCTGTGTCCTTGATCATCCTCACCATACTCAACTGGCTCAGTGCAGGAAGTGCTGGGCAGAAATGTCTCATAATCGG
This sequence comes from Alauda arvensis, assembly GCA_902810485.1. Taxonomy (NCBI): domain Eukaryota; kingdom Metazoa; phylum Chordata; class Aves; order Passeriformes; family Alaudidae; genus Alauda; species Alauda arvensis. The sequence continues at coordinate 115,875 of CADDXX010001004.1, read as the reverse complement.
GTTTACAGCAGTTCAGTGAGGTAACTCTAATTGTGCCTCCTGGCCTCTGTGTTTGTGATTCTTTGAACATTCACCCCTGCTGTCGTGAGCAAACAGGTCTGGAAGAGATAAGGCTGGAAACCAGGAGATCCTCCATTCCATTCAGCTCACAGAGCATGAGGTCAGCCTCTTCTCACTGTCTATTTACGTAATGGTAGAATTATATTTAATCTGTTYTTCAGACTAGGAAGGGAAAGTCCTGCTGGAGTCTTTCATCAGTTTATTTTTCCTTTTAGCTTTGTCCAGTTCTTTATGCTCAAGGCTATTAGGTGAACTAAAGCCCAGTGAAGCTGAAATCCTTGTCTCAGAAAACKAAGTCTTTTTGTTGCCCTTTTTCCATTTTCAACAGCAATTAAAGGAAAAAAATGTCCCCTTATTATATCCCATCACCTGCTGAATCATGAGTCTATATCCTGACTTGCAGTGGGAGGCTTTTAAAACATACTAAACTCATTATTCCCTGACCTAGTGATTTATATTGTGAACCTTTGCAGGAAGAAAATTCACCAAGGTTGCAAAGTGGGAGAATGGAAYCAAGAGCACATTGTAATAAATTGAGCAAATGGTACCTTAAATGATAAAAACTRCAGTCGGAGGAAGGAAAATATCAGGGCTGTGTGAAATATGCCAATTTAAGTTTTCATGATTTTGGCAGATCAAAACCTATGAGCTTTTATTTGAGGTAGGTTTGCTTTCTCAGAGATCTCACTGAAGGCACAGCACCTGACAGAGCCCATGTACAGCTGAAAAGAGAAGAGAAATGTCTGGTGATCTTGCCAGATGCATCTATTTACTGCTGAGACTTGCTCAGCAAGTCCTGAGATGCTCTTGATTGCACTTTCTGGAGCTGAATAACATCCAGTTSCTCTTTCTTCTAAAGGTTTCAGGTAACAGAGTTTCACTCATCCATCTGAAGGTACCTGCCTCAGACTGATCATTCATTCAAGCATGGTCTTTCTATCTACCACACATTCAGCAGCACAGATTTTGGCAATCTTCCTCCACGTTCTGCCCATGGTGGGTACCACTGAAGATCAGGGACAGGCAGTTTTTGAAGAAAATAAATAATCCAGCATTAATRTCCTCCTTTAACCTGTTCAGTGGGTGTGGACCTGGTGCTGTACCTCCCTAACTGGAAGCTCTTCAACATTCTTGTGGTAGAATGGTGAGTAACCAAAATGCCTGGATGCTCTTTAGACACGCTGTGCCTGCCAAAGGACACCCAAAGAGGCARTTTACCCTTTCCTAGCAGCAGGCTGGCTTCAGTCACTGTCAGCATTGGAAAAGGAAAGCTGTTCTGAAGCAATGAAACACAGAAYAGCTAACAGTGCCCAGCAGTGCCCATCTTTACTGCATTTCACACAAACCAGGCTGATGTGACTTCAAAGACCTAGAAAAATGCCCCGAGGTGCAAWGCATTTATCAGGTGTTTCATAGGATAAGTCTCTTCTCTTAACTCTTTGGAGTTTTCCTGGCATGAGAAAATAATAGAACAAACCCCATCTTGCCTCTGCATGTTCAGTTAAGATCAGCTAAAATAATTTCTCTTAGTTAGGACAGTTATTAATTTGCCATTCACCTCTGGATTTTTACATCCTGTAAAACCCAACTGCAATGCGTAGTGCAGTTCTGGGAATACAAAAAAATATCATCTGAAGTTTGCTGCTTAAAATAGGTGGGAAACCTCTGTGGRTCTCACATTTTTCCACAAAAATTTATCCAACCTTACTGCTGGTAAATCCTCAGGGAAGTATTTGTCTTCATTTAAAAGGTTCTTTAAAAGGAAAGTTTTGGCTGTTTGCACTTTCATTCATTCTTGGTTAATCTTGTTGTAAGAGAAATAGCAAAGTTCATGCTCAGGCTGAGACCAATCCAGGGAAGTACTTAACTGTGTGAAATGTCCTACTGGCTTCCAGAGGGACTGAATGTTTCAGCTTCTGCAGGCACTTTAGTGCATTGCTGCTGCGGAGCTTCTGATCTCTAAATCCAAAAACATGACCACAGAATATATCCCAGGTGGGTATCAACTTGGCTCCTGGGGAAGCAGGAGAAAGGAAAGTGGTGCATCATCTCAGGGGACTTGTGGGCACTCAGCTGCAGAGATCCAGGCACCAACAGAGGGGCTGTGAGAGGTGATTGCCAGGGATACATCTGTGACATCAGGAGATGCGAGTGCCCTGCCCTCTCCTCATGGGACACTGCATCAGAGAGGGCAGAGGATTAGGACTGCAAAGCCCAGGATGCCTGTACAAAGCCAGAGGCACCAGAGGACTCAGATAATGCACAGATCATGAGATGCAAACACTCAGCTTCATCCCATGACCTTCCTCTTTAGGAGGGCGAGGCAGCACCAGCTCTGGGTATGGCAGAAAACTCTGCAGCTCTTTGCAAAGGTGTGAGGCTGCCAGAGCCCCTGGCAGGTGACAGAGCTCCTGGCAGGTGACAGAGCCCCCTGGCAGGTGACAGAGCCCCTCGCAGGTGACAGAGCCCCCTGGCAGGTGACAGAGCCCTCTGGCAGGTGCCAGTGCCAGCACAGGGAGCTGTGGGGGTTGGAGGCTGCCTCACAGACCCTCCTGGCTTCTCTGGGGCTCGGGAGGTGCAGTGCACTTTTGTTATGTAACCAAAGCTTTTTTATGCAACTGCTCCTCCAGCGCTGCCCAGTGAGATCCGATTATTATGGAGGATGGAAAACATTGTTATTTTTAACAGCTGGATCAAGGCTCAGTGGGCTTAAAAGGATATTCAGAAGCAGCTGCTTCCGTAAGGCTTTCAAGTCAGTGGTGACCACTGCAAAAACTGTTTGCCTCTCTTTTGGATGCTGCTTTTCCCTGGCGTTTGTGCTGCCCTGCAGCTGTAAATGAAAGGCTGAGTCCTTTTTCCATAAATGCTGTAAACTACTTGTTGCTGTTCATCCAGGCAGTGGAACAACAGCTTTCCAAAAGGTTCCTTTCTGTGAGATTAGGAAACATTCTGGAAGGTAATATTTCAAACCACAGCCCACTGTTCACACAGGTCATCTACCCCATAGCACCTATTTGTAATAGCTCATACATTGTGCAATATTAGAATCCTTTATCCAACACTCAAATCATTCTTGATTTCCAAGAGTTTGAAGTATTGCTATGTTAAAAGGAGTCAGAAAGTGAGACTATTCCATCTGTGGCACACCTGATGCTCATCTCTGTGCTTTGACAGTGGTAAACATCCTGCAAGCCATTACAGTGCATAGTTTGAGCAGAAGGTGTCTGGGCTTTTGAGGATAGATAAAAAGAAGAAAGTGGCTTGTTCCTCTTATCCCTAAATAAAAGGCAGAATTTTTATCATAGTTAGTTATTCAATTTCCTGTCTTTCCCCCCCCAATAAAAAACTTAACCAACTCCAAAACCACAAAACAAAACAAAAAACAAAACAAAACAAAAAAC
>CADDXX010001004.1:74056-112372 GCA_902810485.1 Alauda arvensis | reverse complement strand
CAAAAACAACACCTGAAATGGTCAGGTAAACTTTCTTTTTTCTTCTGATACAGAACTCAATCTTCCTGAAGTTTTCAGAACTGGGGTTGCAATTTGTTTCACTCCAAAGGTTCTGGCTGAGATCTCCATGCCTTGGATGTCCACAGTGTTAGAGGAGAGTGGGCTGTCTTTCTTCTCTRGTGCTAGATCAGATGGAACAGGTCAGGAAGGATCTTATTTTTTAGATCAGTCATTTTAAACATTCCGAATCTCAAATTATTCAAGTTTATTATGCAGATTATTTACAGCTTTACAGGCTGAAGTTCAATTGATTTTTCTGTACCTTCTCAGGACAGCAGAAGGTGTCTGACAAGCGTTGGACAGTCAGGGCATGATGTGGGYCTTTATGATTCACTGAGCATTTGGAAATGGTTTCAGCTGTGTTTCTGTAAAAAGTTCCTCTGCAACCTGAACTAACAAAGATTCAACTACTGGGGTAAGCAAATCTCTTACTKCCAGTGGCAAAAAACCCATAGTTTTCATCAGAGGATGATTTCTTTCACCTCAAACATCTATTTCAGAATGGAGCAGCTAATCAGAGATGTGAGTTATTGCAGTGACCATAYCCAGTTGGCAAAGACTAGGTACTAATTTAATTCTCAATAGCTGAAGAAAATTAAAATCAACCTTACCTAGCAAATGACAAGAAGCTCTCAAGGGTTTTAAACAAGTAGAAAAATGCATAAAAATCAAATTTTGTCCTTTGTTGCATGTTGTATTAGATTGAAATGGAGTGCACTAGGTGAGCTGAAAGATGATCAAGAAACAAAGCATGACTCTGGCAAGATTAACTTTATGTTGATCACATTGCTCTATTATTCAGGAAGACTAAGAATGTGGAAATGGAAGATGGCAGGGTGGGAAGTACCAGCAGGAGCATAAAGCAGGGACAGGGCTCTGAGAATATTTAGGGCACACAGCAGTCAGCAAGACCCCAGCACATTGCCTCCAGCTTCACAACATGTCCAGATCAGGGGATAAAGAATGACCTGATGATTCACAGGGATGGGACAGAATGGAGACACTGATCACTGCCAGGCCCAAAAGAACACAAAAATACATGCTGGAAATCAAGACACACTGAAAGAATTGTGAGAGACACAAAAGAGACTCAAGAGATGGTGTTAAGGACCCTGGATCTCAGAGTGCAAGCGTTGTTATTTCCCACTGCCAGGCTGATGCTGGTCACCACAAACACGCTGCTGTTCATCAACAGGACACTGGGAGCACGAATCAATGAAAACACTTTTTCTTTCAATTTGCATTTTAAGAAAAATCACCTTTTCTTTCTGTAATGTCATGAAAGCCAGGACTTTATGTGGCATGAATACTTTCAGCACATGTTGATACAACGTTGTGACTGTATTCATGTATATGTAAACTGCATGCCAGTTGTCAGTGTAGAACAGGGGCTATTTCTTCTTCAAAGTGCAGGTGGTCCCTCTCTTCTAGGGCTGGCTCAGCCCAGAGGTGACCCTGCCACGATCTGTGGGTCGAGGACACACACAGACCCCGGTGGGTGCAAGAGTGGTAGAAACCTTCCTGCTGTCGTTGGAAAAAGAGGCTGACTCCTTTGGGGGTCTGAGTTCTCAGGGTTTATTGAGCTTGGCAAATTACCCTGAGAGGAGACTGCCCAAAAGGAGCCCCTCTCTGGGGTGTGCAACACCTTTTAACAGGGGGAGGGGCAGTAACAACAAACCAATCAGGAGGGATCGGGGTGTGGTTACAATCTGGACAGRCATCAACTGGGAGCAATGGGGACAACTCGAGGGAGGGACAAACATGTAACAACRAATCACCAAGAAGAACTGGGAGAACTTTCCAGAACAAGGGGACAGGTTTAAGGGAAACAGACAGGTGCCAGGGGAGGGCACAGGGGAGATGGACAGGAGCCCATGGAGGGGTTGCATCAGGGAGGCAGAGCAGGCAGAACCAAGGGCAAACAGCAAAAGGGGRTAGCTCKGAACAAACCAATACAAATGGAAAATCACAAACCCCAACATCAAAGAAGYTTGATGCATGCTCTGTGCTCTKTTTCTGTGATGTCAGAAGTATCAGTTTGTCGTGGTTTAACCACAGCTGGCAGCTCAGCCCCACACAGATGCTTGCTCAGCCTGCCCTGGTGAGATGGGGAGAGAACCACAAGGGTAAATGTGTGAAAACTCATGGGTTGAAATAAAGATAGTTTAATAGGCAAAGCAAAAGCCATGTACAAAAACAAAACAGACCCAGGAATTCACCCAGTATTTCCCATGGGCAGGCAGGTGTTCAGCCACTCTCAAGACAGCAGGACTCCAATCACACATAACTGAGATTTGGGGAGACAAATTACATCACTCTGAACATCCCTCTGTGCTTCTTCTTCCCCAGTTTTATACACTAAGCATGGCATCATAAGGTTTGGCCTGTCCCTTGGGCCAGCTGGGGTCAGCTGTCCTGGCTGTGCCCCCTCCCACTGCCCTGTGCACCCCCTGCCTCCTCACTGGTGGGGCGCAGTGAGGAGCAGGAGAGGCCTCAGCTCTGTGTGAGCTCTGCTCAGCAGCAAGAAGCATCTCTGTCTTATCTCAGAAATAAAGATACAATGCCTGGAAATGACTGATGCAAGCTGTTATTAAGGGAGATATATTCATGCATTTCAGCAGAGTCAGATGATGATGAAGTTGAAGCTAATTCAATCTTGTAATTGCAGATAGCTGTTGTTTCAGGAACAGTATCATCCAAAAGRTCTGGACTGTATCATCTTGATGTTTACAAATAAACAGTGAAATGGAAATTAAACTCTGGCTAAAATGAAATTAGAACAAGTCACCTCCTGTGGTGCAGTGAACACACAACACTGATCATCAGCAAATGATTTCTACTTTGATAGCTTTGCTCAAATAAGTAGTTCCAAAATAGCCCTGTGCCTTATTTGTACATTGCAGATCATTTCATTGTACAATATTGTGTTCTTCAAGCTGCAAACAAAACTGAGTCGCATGCCTAAAATAGTAAAATTACTCTTAAAGCAATGACATTTCATTCAGGAGTTATCAAAACAGGTTTTTAATCCAAATGTTACATCCCATCTTACTGTTGTTTGCCATTGTGGAATGCAGAGATGATACAATGAAGAATGTTGGTACTTGAAATAATTTCTTTATTCAGCAGCATTGTCTGCCATTTCCTCTAGCCTGCAAATGTATCTGCTCGTAAAAAGGAGCACTATAGGAGAATGGAATGCATAATATTGTTATGGTTTCAAAAGAGTGATACCAGTTAACACCAGCTGAAGACCCATTCTTGGATAGGCTCTGATGAAATCTTCCACACCTCTAATATCTTTCACCTTTGAACCAAAAATAAATTTAAAGAAAAAAAAAAAATCTGTATATTTAGTCAGGTCCYAGGCAGCTGGAGCCAGAGTGACAGACTGTGAGTTACCTCACTTCCATCCTTCATGATTTCTGTGGCCATGCAGGAATCACAATTTCTGAAGGATTTATTGTGRTGAGAATGCCCTCACCATGTTCTGAGGGTTATCAATCTCAACTTTCACATGAGGCCTTCTGTTGTAACTGCTGTTCCTTYTATTTTTAGTTTAAATGCAGAGAAACATAAAATCAGATGCTGGAATCCTCAAGTTCATCTTCTTTTGACCACAGTGTCCTTCAAATGAGTTAAGTGAATTTCTGTGATGTTTCCTGTAGGGCTTAGAGTAAYTGGGAAACATTTTGGCTGAACTTCCTCTGTGCTGCTCACAGGGTGCAAAGCTAAAAAAACCTGACTTACCCACGTGGAAGGAAAGCCCCAAACCAGAAGATGATTACCAAGCTGTGACATTTCCCTTAASTAAAACTCACCACTTCTGCCTAACTTGGTTATTCTGTAGTGCCCAGTGAAGATCCAGCAACTATTGTACAGAGAGCTGCAGGTACAATTCCTTTTTTCCTAAAAAACAAGGCAGAGGAATCAATATCCCAAAAGCACTTGCTTCTCCATACTGACTAAAAAGACAGATCAAGTTGACCATCTCAAATGAATAAACCTACAGTGTCTGAAGGAAGATAAGCTAAATGCCAGCRGAGKCATTATGGATTAATGAASTCCCATCCCTGATTTTTGCTGYCTTTGGAGGTGGAAGTTAAAAGGAAGAGCACAGGACTGAATTCCCCCTGGGCATTGTACAGCTGATGAGGAGGGGACCTGCTTGCTTCAAAGCCTAGATGTGATTTATCTAAGGCAGGGAAAAATCAGGAAGAATAAACAATGAGATAAAACAATTATCCCAACAGTTTGTGAGCTCCTCWGCCAATGCACTAATGGTGGAATATGACCTGTGGAATTATAAACCTGTTTAATTTCTGTGTTTGCTTAGCAGTGATGTGCTTGATGTTGTTGTTTTAAACTTTATGAAATGCCAAGTGTTTCGGGCTGGCACAATAAAAATTAAAATAAAGATAAACAGATTTTGCCCATTGTGGCTGCTCATCTTGATGCTGTATCCTGAAAAAGCTGCGAAGAAGCACAACAAGAACATTCACCCCCAGTATGCATTTAAATAAGAAAGCTGTCATCTATCTATTTTTCTTTTCATATTATACCCAACTCCAAAATACAATTCATGAAGGAGCCACAGAACTRCCTACAAAACATCAGGATTGTAGTTTGGTGTCATAAACATAATTTATTTTTATTATCCTAGATAGTGAAGCCTAAGGACATGASTAGTCATAAAATATGACTTTCCAAGAGAAGAAACTGTATAACTGCTTTGATTTGGTGTGTGAAGTGTGCAAAATGCAATGCTTCAAGAATATTACAATGTAAAGAAGGTCAAGGTCAATGTCAGTAGATGTTAAGGTCTTCTCCTAGAAAAGGAAGAGTTAGGCATCCCAGATGGCAGAGACCTTAGAATGAAGAACAAGCTATTGTCAGTGAATATTATGTCACTAAAAGCAGAAGTACTAACGAGAAGGGAAAGTGGTTTTTCCTGTCTTGAGGAGCTGTATCTGTATTCCAAGTGGTCTGTTAATATTTTCAAAATTATTTTGTGATCACTGGAAATTCACTGGAAGCTTAGACTTGGCACTGTGAGGTGAGAGATAATGCTGGGGAAAACTGGGAGATGSAGCAACATAAGGTTCCTCTTAGGCCTGACAGCAAGTGATCTGGTCTGCATTCATTCCAACATCCCACAATAACACGGATTKCATCTGTCCCAAAGGATTTAGCTTCATGGGTGCTGTTGTTTTCAAGGAACTAAATATTCAAATGCCTTTGAGGATGTGGACTGTTCTGAACATTTAGCAATTTCCAACTGACACTGTGTGTTCATGACATTTAAATTTCATTAACATTCACACGAGTCACATCTCATCTACAGGGGTTATGCAGGAAGATTTTAAAAACTGCCATCAAACACTTTCAGGTGCAAGTCTGGTTAAAGTCAAGTGGTCTAAATGACACCTTTTTTTTTGCTCAGTCAGAGGAGTGAATGTGGTCACTGCTCACTAGGGTTGAGCAAGAGCATCAAGGAGCCATCCCACAGCACTGGTGAACCTCTCTGCAAAATGACCTGCAAAATCCAATCTGTGCCAGAGGTACCCCAGGRGGGCTGCCCTCAGGGCCTGCTGGCTTTGCTGAGCACATGGGAGAGGGAGGGAAGAACCATCACAAAACTGGCAGATGATGCAACCCTGAGATCTCCTGGAGTGGGGGAGAGAGAGCACAGAGGCTGGGCTGCTCCGGGGCAGTAAATTCAGTGGGAAAGTTGGCTTCAATTCCTGTAACAAGAAAACTCTCTCTGTTTATTCCTTCTCTGTTCATGGTACCAGCATGATGCTAGCACATTTAGGTTGTCTCTTTAGGCTCTGTGCTTAACCAGTAAACAGTGGAAGCTTCCTCCAGGACAAATTTCAGAGCGGGGACTTAAAAGAGCTGCGCTGGTGACTTCCCTCAGTCTTTAATCTGGGAAAAACCTCGGGCTACTCTTTTCAGGCTCCCACTGTTCCCAGCTTAGCATAACTCCATTTCCTGCACCATGAGGCCGTGATATTTCTCTCTCTCTTGGAGCAGTGTCTACTTTATTAACGTTTTGGAGGCGCAGGTGCTATGGTAACGAGCGCTACAGTCAGTGCCTAAAGAGGAATTYACATCGCCAGAGATGCTGTCTTTGAGCAGCTTGGCACATCTGTTCATGAGCAGCAATCTGATTCTGTGTCAGCCCACAGGAAAACTCAGCTGAGCCGCAGCTGGATCAGACAATGCAGTTGTGTAGGGATTTCAGAGGTAATCTAAGGCAGAGCCGTGTAAAAGGCAGGCGAGAATGAGAAAATACCCAGAGGTTTTAGGACGCAGCAATATTTATTAGRAGCCTGAAGTTATCTATTCTAAGCAAAGCGCTAGGAAAAGCAAAACTTGTGTATAGCACATGAACAGCAATAAAGGCTCACTCCAAACTGAGAGGATTAATGCTCTCCTAATCCTGTCACTCTTCAAGGAATTTTGAAATATTGGCAACTCCTTGTAATCGAATTTTCCCAAGAAACAAAAAAACAAACAAAACCACTAAACCCTGCCKAGCTTCAGACAACATTAGGTATGCCAGGAAGAAATCATAAAATCAAATTAAACTTTGGAATAAGCTGTCTGAAACTTGCAAGTCTGCMTTGAGTCGACTGTAATTGCTGAAATCTCTTTGCCACATATAGCCATAAAACTTCACAGGGTTTTCTTTTTTTAGTAAGTTCCACTGACTTTAACTCATGTGTTTTCTAGAAGAAAATGAAGGATTTCAAAGCTATGACAAAATATTTTTGATACAATTCCAGTAAAGAGAGAAAAAGCCGGAGACAATGAAAAAAGAAAACAATTGTAATTGAAAAGAAATAAGAAGCAAAGACATTGAAGGAATAAAATGGGCAGATAAACAAAATAGAGGAAAAATAGAAACAGAGGGAGGAGAAATAAACATATTTTCAAAATTAAAAGATCCAGAAAAGCAATTAACAAAATGCAGTTAAGCAAGAAACASAAAATCTGTTCTGTAACTTGGCAAAAAGAATAGGTACTCTACACTTGTGTTCTGCTGCAATTAGGGAAAAAATACTGTGAAAGTATGAATATAAAGAGATTTGTAATTTGATTTTTAATTAAAAACCTGATGTAAAAATATGGAGAAAAGCATTCTTATTTCAAATATTTACACTAAAGAGATCTATTTCACAGAAAAGCAACTGCTCACATTCAGAGAATTAGAAACACAAAGACTTGTGCTAGCTAAAATAAGGAGAAACAAAAAATGAACCTGAGATACAAAAACAAGCAGAACCACATGGATAACTTTACCATCCAGACATTCTCAGTGGTGATGTATAGGCAGTATGGTAATGTGGCTTTTATTGCAGTCCCAGTGGATGGGAACTCTGTGCAGGGAGGAGGGTGCTGTGGAATGCTCAGCTGCTGTGCCACCTGTGCAGCCCCTCAGGTTTAACAGATGGAGCTGGGGGAATCCTGAGGATTAAACTGGGAAAGGGGCTCTATGCATTTTTTAAGGTATTGCCAAATCCCAGTTTGGATAATTGCAATGGGTGACGTGTAAATAAAAAGTAAAATTGTAACAGTGGCAAATTCTCATTCTGAATGGTTAGAGAGGATCCAAGAAAACCCCTATTAATCTCCAAATATGTGATCTAGAGTCACTGTCAGTAAAGAAAATTCACACATACACTTAAAATTTATCAGATCCCAGCATTTTTAAATCATGTAATTATATTACTGACTTCCTTCACACAATGAAAATTTATCCATTCAGTGAGTGGTAGAATTTAAATATTTAGAATGTTAAGTGATCCARTGTGCTTTCCCTCTACCACCAGCTGTATTTAGAGATAGAAAGAATAGGAATTGACATGAAACATTATTTAGGTGAGTGGAATGGCACCACTTTAGGATACACAGGACACATAATTTGAATTTTCTGGCTGCTTTTAATCAGTCATGATGCTACCCTGTTCCTGTTCTAGGCAAGTGAAAGAAAGCAGCATTTTCTCAAGGCAGTTCAGCAGCCTGAAGATCTCAGCTGCCCTCTGAAGATACCTGTCCCTTTTCCTTCACCAGAGGGGCAGTTTGGAACAACAGTGGGAACAAAACCACTCATGGACAAATCTGAGCTTTGAGCAGAGGGAGGCAAACCCCTTCTCTGCAAAGTCTGTGCAGTCCCTGAATGTTGGATCATGACAAATGGAAAGCCTGACATATTTAGAATGAGTTGGCAATCAACCTTTGTGTGTATAACTTTACAGTAGGCATGTAGCTGTAGGGAATGCTCAAGATAAATAATGACATGTTTGTGGGTGCAGTGCCCTGGGGGGCTCTAAATTGACCTAAGGGTAACTTGTAATTGGGATGAACTTATTCCTCCTTTGTCTTGGAACAAGGGCTCTGYTTTTCTTCTCTGAGGCCCTCACACTCTCACATTCTGTAGTTTAACAATAGCCCTTACTGTTGAGGGGTTTAYTATGTCATAATTTGGCCATGGTAAAAACAGGAATGCATAATCCACTACAGTCAGTTGTTTCACTTCACAGTGCCAAAACAAAGCTTGGATTGTGGTCAGGGGAAAGACTCAGACCTGGATACATTCTCAGACYTAAGTAAGTGCCCATGTAAGCAAACAGGAGATATGCACTTAGCATTTTGGAAATCTGGGGCAGAGGGCAGGAGAGAAAATTGACTTATTCTGTGTTCCCCTTGATCTTCCCTTCCTCTGTTTCTTGTTTTGTTTGTCTTTCCATATGTTTTGGCGTAAGAGTGAATCAATTTCCCTTCCTAGGCCCTCAAAAGGGAACGTGTTCTTCCTGACAAAGAGAACCAACTCAGCCTGGACACATTCCAGCAAATTCCAATTAATGTTGAAGTTCCAATTAATGTTGGAATTCCAATTAGCATTTCCAGATGGAGATAAGGGATCTGAATAAACACGTGAACATGTTGCTTTTCATTGCAATTCACAATGAAGCTCCTTAATAATGTTCATGAAGAAATTTTGGTGTGAGTGGAGGAGAGTGAGATAGTRCCTGTTAGAAAGAGGAAATTGGCTGCAGAATGGAGTGCAATGCTCCATTCAAAGTAGATCTCATTTTGCCAAAGCYATTTTTCATTTTTTCATATCCATTCCTGCCTTTCACCACTCATTTCTTCCCCCTATTTCTAATGAAAAATTATGGCAATAGAGTCAAACCACTACATATGAGTTTTCTTTCTTTTCTTTTTCTTATGGTTTCAAAGGCAARACAAGAACATGAACATTTTCAAGTGACACTCTGCTGTGACTAAAAGATTTGTCATCTGCTGGGGGTGCTAATTAGAGGCAATTTCATTAAGATTTACCTGTCAATGCATTCTGTCTTCCAAAATATTTCATTTGTTTACTTTGGGAATCTCACAGCTGTGTGGATATAGAGACACTGGGAATGAGGGCAAGATGTGGCAGCTCTTTGCTCAGGATGGCACTATCAGTAACACTTGTCTTTGTCACTTATCTTTGAACAGGACTGCTAAAATTCTAAAAATTTTTCACCACTTCTAAAAAATAAAAATGGGAAGAAAGCAAGGCTGAGGAAAACATATTATCTGAATATCTGGGCAGAGAGAGTAGACCATGGAGGTTCCAGAGTATGGCCAAATTACATCACTGTTAACTGTGGCAGGATCCCAGAAGCWACAAAACCAAACAGACAAAGTTCAGTAGATTCAATAAAAGGGAAGAAATTAGGTGGTCACAAAACATGATTTGCATTCATCGATATTTGAGCACAGGAATCTCCATATGTTAAGAGGATTGCAGCATTACTTCCACTCCTGCATTTTTGGTATTTCTCTAGATGAATTCAATCCCGTGCCACATTGGAAAARCACTCACCAAGCACACTGACAGAAAATGTTCCCAGCAAGGAAACAGCAAGGCTTTGTTGCTGCATCAAGAGATAAATAAGCAAGGCTAAAACACAGAAGCTGTGTATTTTGCATAGGCTGCCCTCATGGCACTGCACTTTTACATGTCTTCCACCYCATGGAATTCACATTTAGACTCCACATTTAGGCTGCCACTGTAGATCAGAAAAAAATCAAACATCATAGAGTGACATCCACAAGCTCTATCTGTAAGGCTGCTTCAGTTTTCCAGGAGGACATGATTATTCCTCCTAACTTGTCTCAAACCAAGACAGCATCACAGCTCTCCAAATCAAGCTATTTTTCTTGGGGCTTCAGGGAGGGACTCTCAGAGACCAACATTGTCAAGAATCTTACACAGCCACCCTGCACCCCTTTCCTAAAGTACAGGAGAATATGGAGTTCATCTTCCTTTATCAAATACGAGACTTTATCCACAAGACTGGAAAAGCAGTTGTACACTCCCTGTTCTACAAAAAAATGGAGGGATGAGAAACTGAATGGAGAGTGTTCTACTCTAGAAGGCAACCTGGACCCAGGCTCTCCTTTGCACCCCTGCTGTGTGGATTCATCTCCTGCTCACTGGATGGAGGATGCCATCACTGGACTGTAGTGACACTTGGCATGCATTAGATATGAGATTCTTCTACCTTGCTGTGGATGTTTAGAAGAACACAAGGGACATAGACAGCCCAAGTTCCCATTAGTCTGAAAAGAAAGCAGAGTAGTGGATCTCAGGTACCACCTCATTTTAAGGTGGATCCCTAAAACACATTTGGTATTGATTCCAGCACAGATTCACTAAAATCACATCCTGAAAATACCCAATTCTTCCAACTTACAGAGGATCACCCTAATGAGCTCTGATGATGCATTCACACGGGCACATACAATACTTCTAAAGCATTGCAGTTTTTAGTGTAGACCCGTGGTTCCACAAGAAACCTGTTCCTGAGAACTGACCTCAGACTGGTAGAGACTACAACCTTCTCAAGTCTGTTTTTTGTTCTCCCACACAGGATGGTATTTTTGTAAGGAACTGATAATGTGAATTTGATAATTTCTGAATAAATAGTTCCCAGTTTGCTATTTTGGAGACTGTTTATCTCACCAAGAGAACCATTTGTTGCTCATTCACAATAGCAGGTTGGGAGAATTTCCTATCCAAAAACTCAGTGCCCTCTGCACTATCTAAAATATGTATGGATCCTATGGAAGAAGACAACAGTACTCATATTTTAATTGTAAAGTGTGTGAAAGAGAAAACAGTTATAAGATTTAAAGTGTCACAGTGTCAGCAATGAGTGGGCAGAGATAAGTAGGCACTAGAACCCTCTGGTATTTATGAACTCAAAACTTCTTCCTCCTGTTGATCAGGGAGGCTGGGGRCTTTTATCATTGAATTCTTTTAAATGCTTTGCAAGTCAGGAACAGAGAAACAACTCCTTAGAAACATTTCTCTCTYTCTTTTCTGTTATGAAAAATCTACCCACATTCTTCAGAAGCAGGACAACTTGTCCAATAGTGTTTGCATCACCATGGAGTGCTTGGCAGCCATCAGCACTTTGGAAGCACYTCAGCATTATACACTTGGGAACACTTTCCACTGCAGGTTTTCTCTTTCATGTACATTCTTGTCATTTGATATATACTGGAGCATCAAAAGATGGGAAATAACTCATCCAAAGATGATACTGCTACCTTTAATTTATCCTTTACACTGAATCCCAGAAGAGCAACTTGAAGAAAAAATGTGCAGGTGTCAGGTTRTTAAACCATATTGTCTTTTAAACTGTTTTTCCTCTCTTTTGCAATTTGCAAATTCCATTCATAAAGGAGGTATTAAAAGCAATCAGTCTGGTTTCCTGAAGAATATGATATTAATTATTCAGATCAAACTCCTTGAAGCACAGATAAGGTCAGACAGCACCAAGTGCAAGGGGAAGAGGAACTAAACCTGTCCAGGCAATGAGCAGAAAATGAGGACATCTTTGTTTCTGAAGGCAAATGAAACAGTGATGTCTTCAGTAGGAGAGGTGGGACATTGACCCCACAAATGCCTTCCCTGCCYTACACCCAGGTCATCTGATGGGCTCTCTTGCCTGGAATCTTGGGAAGTGACGCATGTAATACATGTTGAATTCCTCTATGCTCCTGCTTTATGTACCAGGTCTATTTGGAGTAATTTGATACATGCCATCAACTCTAACAGCCCGAGGAATCTGGGTTTCATTGTTCTGTAAGTGCTCTTTGCCTTTTCTACTTTTTATGATGCTTCTTTTTAAAGCACTTCAAATAGTCTATGAATTAAGCAAACTCATCTTATTAGARGAGTCTCCAGGGTGCCTTCAGCACTTCAGCTTCTAACTTCAGACCCTGGACACAATCAATGAATGAATCAATAATAATCAATGCACAGAGCATTTCAGCAGGATTAATGACTGGCTGGGAGGTGCTGATGGGCAGAAATTAAGTCAAGGGCCATTAATCCCAGCTGGTCATTTGCCTCCAGGCAGAGATTTGTGCCAAGGTCATTATTGCCATTCTAAGAAAAAAATAAAAGGAAGCTGATGTCGGCACATGGATATTTTTAACCTGGCTTTTGCAGAGTCAGTGGCTCCATTTGACTCTTTCTATTAAATGTGAACCCCCTTCCAGCATGCACTTCCATTGCAGAAGGTGTCCCAGCAGCATTTTCTCCATTTAGTGGATCAGCAGGTGTTTTCAAGCACCTGCAAGYTGCATGGAGATGTCCTAGGGTTTATGGAGCCTGCCAGACCACCTTCTCCTGCAGTGAGGATTTGCTCACTCCCGATCTGCACTCACCTGTGGGTAGGATAACACTCCTGCATGGGCCAAATTCTAAGAATTATGTCAGCCACATGTTGTGTCTACTTGACCCTCAGAAAATCCTGTCAGCTCAAGTCAGAGAGGGATCACAGAAGGAACAGGACTTTTAAAGTTCTTCTTGGATAAGCCCCAGGATGTTCATCTATCCACACAGATACACACACAAACAGATGGGGTGACATTTGAACTATAAACTTAGAGTCATAGAATGGTTGGGTTGGAAGAGTTTAAAGACCATTGAATCCCAACCTTCCTGCCATGGGCAGAGACACCTTCTGCTAGACCAGGTCATTCAAAAGCCCCATCCAACCTGGCTTTGAATACATTCAGAGATGGGGCTCTGATAAACCTGTTTCAGTTCCTCACCATCCTCAAAGTAAAAAAATTTCTTCCTAACTTCTAATCCAAACCTACCCTCTTTCAGTTCAAAGCCATCACCCCTTGTTCTATCATCAAATGCCCTTGTTAAAAGTCCCTCTCCAGTTCCCTTGCAGCCCCKGTAGGTGCTGCAAAGCTCTCATAAACAGTAGATATTTTTCCCAAAGTATCCTAAATATTTTTATCAGCCTGTGATGTATGTCAGACATACATTGTATGAAMAAACATCAGGGTCAGGACCATGCTTGTTGATCAGCTGTGTCAACTGCTGGAAGGTTGTCACAGACAGTTTGGCAAACCCACCTGCCTGTACCCCAGAACACCTTGTTCTCCAAAACATTCCAGCTTGTATCCTGAGTGTGCATTCCAAAGCCTGTCCCTTACCCTTACTCCCTGTGCTTGCAGACTGTGTAAATGAAGCTCTAACAGGATCAACAATGAGTGAACAATCCAAGTCAGGTTCCTTCAGATCAGGATGCAGCTGTTTCCTTTTGCAARGCACACATATTATGGATTGCTCTGTACTGCTCCTGGTTGGTGGCAATGAGAAAGGAGCTAGGCAGTCCTAATCMTGCTAAATCATAATGTTACAGGGGCCAGGAGATTGCCATGTTTTACTCACTGTAAAACATGTAAAATGCACTGAGGTACATTCAAAACACTGCTCAAAATTTCTCCCTGTTTCAGGCTTTTATGTCACTCAAACAAGAAATCGATTAAATTGAAGTGTCCCTCWGTTCCATGCAAAAGCAACATGCAGCTAAAAATGATAAAGTCTGAGCATCCCCATGTGCTGCACAGCCCCACAGGTGGACTAATTTTCCTGTCAAAATGCAAATCTGAAAGCTCTAAAAATGTTTTGAATGGATATGGATCTTTTGAAGGGAAAGRTACTACATGAAAATACCTGAGGCAGCAGGTTCTACTTTCTAATAATTGGGCAGGTTTAGCAGTTTTGCTTGCTTTCCAGGAATTTGGGAAAACTTGTATCCCAGGGATACAAGTCCAGTAAAAACTAAAGGGCAGAGAGAATTTGGCTCAAGAGACAATGTAAAAAATYCCATGAGGGGAGGAATTTTTAGTTGTTTCMTATGGGCAGAAGAAGAAAAAAGCAGATGAAGCTCRTGTTCAGTGCAAACATAATGTCAGCAGCAGTAGTCTGCAGACTGGAACCCCTGCATGTGCTGTGTGCATAGTGGTTMCTTTCTGGGTGTTATCTGATGTAATCCAGTTTTTGCTAAACAAAAACCACCTGCACTAACTGGTTCCTATTCACATTCTGTAGAAATTTAATGATTTATAGATACTGCCTACATCCATCTTATGGTTTGCCATAGGAGGGGTGTCAGCAAGAGCTATATACATGTGTATTTTTCTCTATAGCAAAGCAAATTTTCTGTTGAAACATTAACAAGGCAAGCTGTGTGTTGCAAGATAAGCTGATCAGGTGCCATTTTAATGCTTGAAAAAAATAATGCTTGGCAAATAGAGCCGTTTTCTGCACACGGTTTGTGTCATTTTGTTTAATGAGACCAGGAGAAAAAATAATGGCTCAAATGGCTCAATTAATGGCTTAAAATGCTGAGGAAATCATGCTGAACTAGATAGAAATCTGCATACTGTGGGCTGGAAAATGTAACCTCTGTAGCTTCAAGAGAAGCAATGACAGTCTAGTGTTGGCCTAATTATCTTCACTAATAACTGAATCATTCTCAGCCTATGGCTGCAGACATACTGTAAGATGTTCCTGGTGTGATTTAGAAGTTGTTGTTATTCAATTACCAAATAGCTTCCTCACCCTGTGCAGGCCCATATTTAGGTGCAAAGGGTAACTGTGCAGTGGTACCCTGGGTTTTCTCCCAGCTTCACCTCCAGGGTTTAAGCCCAAGGTGTCTGTATAGTCAGGCATATTCGATGAGATGTGGTGTTTTGGGGGCTTTCTGGAGTKCCAGCTGCCCTGCAGGTCCCTCTCTTTTTGGTCCTGTCAGCTCACACAAACCCAGCCAGTTCTGCAAGCAGCATTGTGCTTCAGAGGCAATGCAGTGCATTTCCTGGGGATCTGTGTCTGAAGTCACAGAGAGACTGTGAGAAGCTGAATGACAAAGGAACCCCAAGACAGTGGTGCAGGGGTGACTCTGCAGCTGCCATCTGAGGAGTCCCAGTGGTGAATTCTGGGCCAGGGCTGTCATTTACCTCWGCTGGACATTTGTGGTTGTGCTGCCTGGCTTCTTTCCTTCCTACTGCATTTACAGGCTGCTGAGCTGCTCCTGCCTGTCAAATCCCTTCAGCCCAGGGCTCAGAAAGCTTTTGGCCCATGATGGGAGCAATGCCCATGCCCAAGCTTCCTTCCCATTGCTGAGGTCTATCCTRGGAGCAGGGGAGTCCTCCCACCAGGCTGCAGAGGGGGAAGGAGAAGTGGCAAGTGCCCAAGCTGGACTRGATGGCATGGAAGCAGGGCTTGGCAGCAAGGAAGGAAAAGCTGAGACAGTCAGGCAGGAAGCAAAGTCTAGCAGCTCAAAATGCAGTTAAAACATCAGCCTGGAATGATTTCTTACCTCACAAATATTTGAAATTGCTTCCCGGGAGGGCAGATATGAGATATCTTGTGTTGTTTTCTGACGAGAGAGGAACTCTGTTCCTGGTTGAATAAACTGTGTTTACTTAGAGAGAGAGAGAGAAAAGAGATTTTTAAATCCAAAGCTGTAATTAAATGTGCAGCAATTCTGAGAGTACTCATGCTGGTAAATGTTATTGACATTTCCTTTCTGCTTTTTCCAGCGGAARCAAATTATTAATACCCCATTGTTGCAACAATGAGTTCTTGATAGATATAGCATTTATTTTTTCTTGTATTGCTTTAACCCTGAATCAGTTCTCACAAGTAAAARATGGAGATCATTTTGTTTTAGCATCACTGGCAGTGACAGAAAGAGGAGCACAACATGGGAACACCATGAAATGTGTGGCAAGTTCTGGAATCAAGGAATGCAAGTCACCTGTGCCAGTTGCCACCTTCCAGTCACTGGAATGGGATGATCTGGGTAAGCTGTGGAAGCAGTAACTGAAAACCTTACCCAAAGCACCAATGATAGAGAAATCAGCTTTTAAAATGTTTCCTTTCCTACTCCAGGTAGTTGGTTAGACTTGAGTTTCATTTGCTAACTTGGAGTTCCTGGATCTACTGCCTCTATGTGCTTTGGTATCTGAGCTGTTCTACAAGCAACTACTACACCTGTCCCCTGAGCAGTTACAGGCTTGCTTTCTCCTTTACTTTAAGGTGACTTGATTTTCCTTTTTTTCAATTTTCTAGATATAGATACTATAGAACATTTAGGAAAAGACTCTATAAATCTGGATAACTACTAAATTATACTGCTCAGCCTCTCTCCAGTTTACCATTAATTAAATGTCCTTAGGATGCACTGGGACAATTATAATAATTGATGGGTTTTCAAATGAAGCTGAGTTGAAAATACTTTTCTGCTGGAACATGCATCATTGTGGAGCTGGAAAATGAAAGGAAATAATGTGATAATATTTTGTCATACAAGAATATAGAAAATAAAAATGTCTCAAATAAGAAATACATAACTCAGCAGTTTGAGCCTGGCAGTACAAATCATACCAGTAATGAAATGGCTTTTTTTGTTTGTTTGTTTGTTTTGAAAATTATTTCATTTTATGGACCAGCGTGACTTGTAGGGAGAATTAAGGTCTTTTATTACATAGGATGATGCAGGTGGAAAAAATTATTCTCATAGGCATGCAGTACTCCCTTTTCTTATAAAAATTCTAACATAGCAAAAGAAATGTTGTGTCAAAATCCAAACAGACTGTTTATATTTTTTTGGAAACAAGATGTTCAAAACCAGCTGAGTTCTCCTTTAGTCCAATTGTCTTCATTGCTGCTTTGGAATAGAAATAAGTGTTACCTTGGGGAAAAAWTTTWAAAAAAATAAAAAGAAAAGGTTTTCAATTCGGCCATACCAGTACATTAGGGATGAAAAAATTCCAGACATCAGATTTGGATCAAAATGGAACCCTCTGCCTGGCCAMCGAGCTGTCTGCCAGCAGAGCAGGCTCCTCCTGCTTTGATCCATTGATTTGGATGTTGGCAATCACAGCCAAACGACCCGACTGAAGTCCAGCCCAAGAGAGCCATTAMCAGGGTGGCTGTGCCCTCCTGGGGGCTGAGGAGAGGATGCTGAGCGTGCCCTGGCACAACAMACACCCTGACACCTTCCCAGGCTGGTCACAGCCCTGCCTCCTCCYCTCTGCCCCGGAGCAGGGCTCTCCCCAGCTGCCTGGGAGTGTTTACACTTCCCTGTGAACACAGTCCCCCAGTGTTTATCCACACAGTCAGAAATAAAGGCAAGCAAATAAAAAAAGAGGCTGGGACTGTTTCCATCTGCTGTGCCCCAGAGCACTGAGCATCCAGCACGCAGCACAGCTGAGACCTGCTGCTCCTGCTCCTCTCTGCTGGGAACAGCCTGCCTTGCAAGGGCTTCAAGCTGTTTTAGGAGCTGGTGCCCACACCACACAGAAACACAAAGTCCTTTGTGCCTAATTTACCACTGTGCCTGGCTTTGAAGAAAAGTGGGATGTGGAGATTTTTGCACAAGGCAGTGCACTGTTTTCTTTTATCACTTTCTTTATTGCGTGCAGGTTGATTTGAGGCATTTCTGGAACTTAAAAATCCCAAGAAGGAACTTATTGCTCATTCTCACTATCTCTAATTAACAACTTCCTTAGAGAAAAGGAAAAAAGAAAAGAAGCTTGGAAACTTTATTTTTCTGTACATTGGAGATTTGTTGGACACAGGTAAACATCAYTACTTGGCTACTATAAAGCTGCATTTACTGACTTATTTCCTCTCTAGTCCAGGCTCCTTTAGGGCACCTTGGGAACAGCTGGGGCTCTACAAGAGCACTCAGAGCYTGCTGGCCATGCTGCCCCAGACTGATCTTCCTGCTTTTCCAGGTCCTTGTCCATTGCTCTCCTGATGCTGTGGGAARCAAGAAATAAGAGCACAAACTTGCCCTGACTTGAAACCCTTTGGGTTGAAGGCARATTGAAACCATCTTGGTTCCATGATGTTTTGGCTCCTTGGGATGGGCCATGTCTTACTTACTGTTTCTTTCCATGTACACTGAAAGCTTTCACCAGACATGCCAGAAAAGATCAGAAATCATTTCTAGTTTGAAAGTGACGTATGTTTTGGATATGAGCAATGCAGTGTTCAAAATGTATCCCACAGCTTTCTCCCAGAAGCAGATGACAAAACGTTGTGTGCAAAATGCAGCATGAAAGCACGGCCAGCATCCTGCTCCCATGGGTCTGGTGGGCCTCCTAATTAGCAAGGAAAATTGCTGAAAATGAGATTCTGGTAGCTAAGCCTGACGTAGTGCTGGTGAGTATCTGTAGACACAACTGTGTAGAGCACCCTGTCGTGCATTTCCATGCAGTCTGCAATGTTATTTACATCTAAAAGCCCAACTGTAAATTATTTCTGGCTGCCCCCTCTGCTTCAGGGGAACACTGGATGCCCTTCCTTACCCACARCATTGAACCATAGTTGGGGAGTGGGCAGTGCAAATGTGTTTGGCTCTCTCTCATTYTGAGGTCCATGTGGTTSATGGCATCTAAAGTGACATCATGASYCTCCCAGCCACRGGGGAATGCAGCAGAAATTGTCTGACCAACCTRGGGGCTTAGAAAGGGAACAAAGCAGCACTGATGGGAAGAAGGGAGGAGGAGAGACACAGAGGAATCAYASATTATTTCTGTGTTGAAGAGATGAAGGGCTGTGCTTGAAGAAAAAGCCAGTGCATAAAGGAAAGGAAATTATAGCACAGTTTGGATGATTTGAAGATATAATGGCCCATTCAGGGGGGTACACTTGAGACCCTCCTCATATTCTGCCAATGATGACAATATGAAGGAAGACAGATGTTAMAAATGTGGGTGCTAATACTTCTACTGCTCTGTGGAAATATGCAGATTCTTCTTCTCTGAAACAACTGGTGAGGACAGCACTCAGCTGGCTTTCCTGGAGCAGACTCACCACACTCAGGGGCAGAGCCAGAAAATTTCTCTATTCCCAGTCCAAGCTTCAAATCAGGAGACACTAGAGAGAACACAGGTGCATGATATCCTCTCATCCATAGCACATCAGAAATTTCAATGCATAACCTAAGGTGCCTGCTACGTGATGGACAGAAAAATAGTGTAGGTTATGCTGTACTGAAAAAAACCCACACTTTTAATATGTTGGTTCTGTTTATTTTTACTAAAAAAGAATAAAACCTCAGGGATAATGGGGACTGCCTGCCTGGACAGAGTATTTTGTGCCTAATTAATTTTATGTATGGACACGAGCTRCTTTATCTGCTAGATTAGGTATCAGTTCTAATGTAACATTTCTTGCTTGTAGTTTGGGGCACARGGCATCATTTTATTAGCCATTTTAGATTGCTTGTTTCATTTTTTTATACTTCAATAAAACTTCTGGCACAGTTGCCATTTTCCCTTCTCTCACAGTGGAACAGACAGCAATGTAAAGTTTTCAGACAAAAACCCTGGAGGTTTTACTGAGCTCCCAAAGATGAGCARAAGCAATGAGCACAGTCAGACCTGTCAGCAGAAGTTGTTTTGTTTCAATGATCACTCCACCATGTAGAATTCTTGCCGCGTAACAAACTCAAATACAGCATCTCCCAGAGACTCTCCCTGACTCCTCCAAGGAGTATCCTAGGAGAGGTGGAACGAGATGGTTTGTACCTTGCCCCTAAAGAAAGACTGATGATTACCTGGATGGGTGTGGAGTCCCTGGAACCACTAGAAATCACACCCAAAGTCTGGCCCTGGAAGAATTACCATGGATATTCCCCTGCAAGGCCTGGTGACTCTCTGTAATCCTACCTGATGGCCAAATTCTCCTGATTTCTTCTTTTCCTGTTCATCCATTGATTGTGGTACCCTGGTGATTGGCCCTGTCCTCTCCATAGGTGAGTGACCTCACCTGTCCTTTGTACTGCCCCTGTGCCTCAGGATCACTGGATGCTGAAAACCATACTTAAGGCAGAGCTAGGCACATGTCAGCTCTCTCTCAAAGAAATAAACCTTGCAGGAATTTATCTGGGCTAAGAGCCTTCTGCCTCTCCTTGCTGAGCCAGCCCGTGGCTGTGTGCTTGGGTGAGTTGATTGCCTTGCCTGATTTCCCCCAAGTGGCCTTTCCACTGCAGAGGCTGCCTGGGCTCAGGTAAAGACTTTACTCTAAACCCCCCTTGCTACAGATGAGTCCACAGAAGGCAATGCCAGCCAAAAATCAGCCTTCCTGCAGCCATCCTACAATCTCTGTGCCAATACGCTTTTGAGGATAAGCCAAACCTTTTCACTCACTGAAAGGACTGAATAGCTCAATAGCAGCTTTTAATAATAACTCTAATATGTGGGAAAAAAAGGTGCATAAGGAAAACCTGATCCAGCATCCTGCAGAGCAAGAGCAGGAGTCCAAAAAGGCTGAGACCATGGGAGGGAGGCCAGAGGAGGCACTCCTTGCATCCAAGCTCAGCAACAATCCTCTCAGAGACACACTCAAACCACTCTACAAACTGATCAAGGAAAGAGCTTTGACATCAGTAGAGCTCAAGGGCTTGGGCTGGAACTGCTCATCTCTGAATTGAGGAGGATGGGGTAGTTTRAGAAGCAATAAGAGCTTGAAAATGATACACAATATGATAGAGACTTAACCTAAGAAAACCAGAAGAGCAGCAGAACTCCCACTGTATACAAATTACTGGCTCTATATATGCCAAAGTGTGACCTCCAGCTAGGATATAATAACCAGCTTTCATGAACAGCACTCATTAWATTGTGTCCATTATAAAACTGCAGCTACATGACAGTGCCATAGGCTATAATGTTCTCACTTAGAAGAATTTCAATTTTCTTCCAAGAGACAACGTCTCCCTTTTACAGGCTTCTTTTGTGCATCTTGTACTCTTTAAAACTTTACAATTTTTACTTGTAAAAATTTTCATTTTATTGGGTGGGATGTGGGGTATATTTTTGGGACTTTTTTTTTTCTCCTAAAGCAACACAGGAACTACATACAAAAAAATCTGCCTTGATTTGGGAAGCACAGCCAGGCAAGGATTCAACCAGTGTAAATCAGCATGGTGAACCCCAGCTGAGGACTTTTACCAGRCAACTACAAATCTGCTGGATCAAAGTATTTGTCAATGACCAAAAATATCTCATGGAAATGGCCTGGCTGGCCCTCTGTTGACACAACAGAAAGATATTGCTAAATCAGCAAGAAACCTTGGATTTGTTGTGTGATGACTTAAAAGATGTTTTCTCAGTTATTTCCTCAGCTCTTCTTCCTGAATTCTAAGTGTGAGATAACTCAAGGAGCACAAGGATCTRTCTAAGGAGTGGGAAAAACACCTGTAGGACTTTGGATAAAATGCTGAATGGCAGAGGCAGATCCAGGGAGTCTGGCAGAATTKATCAGCTGTGAGTTACTGCACTTCATCTGCTCCAGCCTGGCCAGGAAGCCACAAAGGTACMTCCACATGCTGCTAGGCCTGTCTTAAGAGAATCTACAGATCTCTACCATATAGAAAGCTACACCTGACAAAGTCTTCCTCAGCACCCTTCTTTCAGTGATGTGGAGATGGAGACAAGGGAGAGGAAGATGCCACTCATCTAATCCTGCAATATGTAAAAACAGCTGGGGAGAGCAGCATCTCCCCTCTGCCTGGTTCCCTCTTATTAGCCATAAAGGAAGTGGAAAGGAGCACACTCCAATAGTTTTGATGTTTTCATAAAGGCCTGAGACCTGACAGTCACTTCCCCTTAAGAGGTGCCAGTCTGGGTGAGTTCATGGCCTGTGTTTTCACAGAGGTGTGGGGGAGTGCATGGCAAAGCCTCTCCCCTGTCAGAGAGACAGGACAAGCAGGTTTCCACTCCAGGGGCAGTAGCTGTTRTCTCTGGGCCCAGGCAGATACAAATATTCTGTGATACACCTTGTGCTGCAGGCAAAGAACCCTCCTGAGGACTCTAGGATACTAAAATTTCCCACACAGCCAGGAAATATTGTCCAAGGATGCCTTGAGGGCACATTCCTGAGGAACCCAAGGCAGAGTTCACACCAGTCTGAGCAGGGAACCAGTACTCCTCAAAGCCTTGACAGGGGTGGTAACTGGGTTAAATCTGAGGAACAGATTTCCCCAGACCAGCTCATTGTGGAGGCACCTGCAGCCCCTGCTCAGCCTGGCTTCTCTGTGGGGCTGTGGTGGGGCTGTGTGGGCTGGATTTAACCCTCCCCACAGCAGCCCTGCTCGTGCTGTGCTCTGTGTTTGTAGTTGGCACAGAGCTCACAATGCACCAGTGTTTCAGCTGTTGATGGGCAGTGCTCCCACAATACCAAATCTTTCTTTTCTCTCTCCCTCAAAGACCCATAGGCTGTGGACAAGACCCTGGGCAGGGATACAGCCAGGACAGCTGACCAAGATGACCAAAAGGCTGTCCCATACCATAGGATGCAATGTTCAACAAAAAATTCTATAGAAAGGGTAAGGGCAAGGCATATGTTATTAAGATATTTGTGTTCCAAAGCAACCACTGCACATATCAGGATCTGCTTCCCAGAAAGTAGCTGAACATCATGTGCTGATGGAAAGTGATTTTTTTCTTTTTTATGCCCTTTGCTTCCATACATGACCTTTGCTTTCTTTCATTAAACTGTCTTGACCAACAATTTTTTTCAGCTTATTTTCTCACCCTGTCCTCCTGAAGAGAGGGACTGAGAGAGGAATTGGGTGGGCTCCTGATAGACAGACAAGAGCAACCCAAAACATAAAGATGTTGTCGATTAGTGTGACAAATCTACATGCAAATAAAAGGTTGTAAAATGTGAAATGGCCTGTGGTAAATGAACCTGGAAAAGACTGAAAAAATCCCTACACAGGAAGAAGGAAAGACTAGGGAAGGCAGACTCATCTCTAAATCATCACTAGGAAAGCCATGAATGGAGAGTTTGTGGTTTTCTGGGTCATTGCTGATTGGAGAGTTGCAAACAGGCACGTGAATGGAGACATCACACTCCTCTCCAGGAAGAGAGCCCTTCTCTGCCTGCTTGGTGGTCCACTGTCCTCTCTCTGCCTGGCTCCTAGGACACATCCCCAGATCAGATTTCTCTTTCTATCCCATGCTAGTAGCCCTTGCCAAAGTATCCCAGCAACAACCACACAAACTGTGGTGAGTGACGGGAAGAACCAGAGAAATTGTGCCACWCTCCCTGAGTAAACCAGTCCCTTCTTGCAGTCCCAGTTTCCAGCTAAACATTATTTTGTCAGTCTCTACTTTTCTTTAAAGCCCACTGTACCTAATGCAACTCAGCTTTTCTGATGGGTCTCTCTGTCTGTCTGTGTGAATTGTACTAACAACCTCTGAACCCGCTGGCCAAAAATATTGACAGAYGTCAGAGCTGTGGAGTTCTAACACTTTATGAAAACCCTGTCAGTCCTTCCAGTGAGAAAATCTTGGCATGAGGCTAACCTTATTGAGTAAATGCTTCAAAAAGCTTTGCTAGGCCACTGCTGGCTTTTTATTTCACTCATCTCCTTCTTTGCAGCATGTTTGGGTAGGATTTTTTATTTTCCCAGTGAGCTAAGAACTTGGTTGTGCAAGTAAACCCTGTGAGAACATTAGGGAATTTTCATGATGGCAAGCTTGTGGAGGAAGGACACCCCAAAGATACCCCATACTCTCTGCAGATGGTATCAGATAGATGGGTTTATTATCATTTTTGGCTGGTCTGCCCATCTCCTTCACACAGGAACACACTATTTACAGACTAGGTGAGATGGCAGACCTTTAGCACATGGTTGATCTTTAGGATTCATGGGTGATTCATGACACAAGGTGAAATTAAAAACTTTGCCAGACTTCCTGAGCTTAACCACCCCTAAATTTCCCTTGGTGATTGTTACAGCAGTGCCWGCCCCAGTGAAAAAGCATCAGGAGGGGATTCACTATAATAAGTTCAAGTGCCCAGGAAAGGTGTGGGAGGATGTGCTTGTGGCAGGTATCTCCTGTCTCCAGGAGGAAACATACCAAGTGTATTTTAGAAGAGGTCTTTCCATGCATTAATTAGAGCAACACTGAGTCACCCATCTCATTAAACTGCTGACAGAGTTCAGCAAATACTTCCTCCACAAGATTTTGACATCCTCCAGGGGCTGCAGGTAACAGTGCAAAGAGACACATACACACCCCCTGTGTTTCAGTTTTACTGAAAACTTCTGTGAGCTGTTTTCTGCTGGATCTAAATGTTTGCTATCAGCCTCTGCAGGATTARACACAGAGGCTGGATCCTCTACCCTGTATCCAGGACAGATACTTGGGAGTTGTGAGCTTGGTACCCTCCCCAGCTGGCCTGGTGGCACAAGGATGTGAGTGCAGGGGGATGGGTGAGGGGTAATGCCAGTTCCTGCAGATTCTTTCCAGCAAGTGGCAGGAAAAAAAAAAAAAAAAAAAGGAGAAAAAAGGCCAACAACAACAAACCCTCATCACTCTTTAGGTGATAGTGTTTCCCCGTATTTAAATTCTAGGAGAGGTGAAATGGCATTGTTGTGAGTCTCAGGCCTTACTGATGAAATTAACCCCATTCAATCTTCCAGGCTGGCCAGAGGGTGAGGATGCTCCTTCCTCACACCTCCCCTTGCTGCTGGAAGGGGAGCAAAGGAAAGATTCACTGTCCCTTCTTTAATCCCAGTCTGTCTGCAGTTCTCTTAGCTGAAATCCTCATGACAGATTTGATGTCCTCTTTGACTGCTGGGACATTGTAAAACAGCTTTTCCTGGTGAAACATCAAAGTGGCTTTAAAAAACTTGTGTTTTTCAAAGGAAAAAAAAAATCCATTTGACCATGTCCTTTAGAAGTTATTTTGGTTGGTTTTTTTTTTAACAATTCTACCAAAAAAGAAGTTAGAGTTGGTGATTTCATTTCTTATACATTTTAAAATGACATTTCTATCAGCTTAATTTATAGAATCTGTGATATGCTATTATGCAGAAACTGAGGACCATGTCATAGCTCGTTTAATATTTGGTATAGTATTTTAGAAATCATGAAGTTGTCACTGTTAAAAAAGGAAATTTTCATATTATCATATTGTCCCCCATCCTTTTTTTCTTCTTATAAGTCAAAGCACAAGCTAGACAGCCTAAGTTACATTTCAGAGCATCACAAAACTCCCTTTGGCAGACAACTTATTCACACTGGAGAAAAAGCACCTTGCCAGGTTCAAAAATTAATTWAAAATGCCTRATGTGACTCAAGAAATCACACACTGAACCCCTGTGATACATTTTTAATGAAAAAATACTCCTGAAATTCACTATATATTATAGATTTATACCTTCCAAATAATTCAAAGCAACATCTCCAGAACTACCAATGATCTAATCTCCCAAACTGAAAATTATATGAAATAAGGTATTTGGCATTCAGTAAATACTCCAAGATATTGTTAAAAAAAAAAAAGGTAATAAAAAATGCTCGTAATTAGGCAGACTGAAGGGGAATATGTCATTTGATATAAATCAGAAACGACAGTTCACAAATAATTCAGTGCTTCCATTATTACACTGTAAGGGTTTTGTAGGGCTTACAGTGCTGCTTGCTACCAAACAACTCCCCCCAAATGCAGTTATTTGGGATAGCAGGTGTGGAGTTTCTGTATTGATTTGGGACAGGATGACAGCAGCTATTTAGAAGCAATAAAAGATCTGTGAAGTGACTTGTGCTCCAAATTGACTGTATTTTTTGATTGGTGTCTTGAGACACCTTGGAGGGATGTGGGTTTTAAGGATTCACCATRCTCAGTGCTCTCTCAAGTGTGTCTGATAAAAGAAGTTGTGTACCCAGAATTAATAATGAAGCTTTGAAGATCTGGAACAGAAATGTGCATATTAATCCTTAAAAGGGCTCAATTTTTAAGTCTACCATTGCTGCCTCCTGCTAGAAAAACATCCATTTCTCACCCTGAAAAATCATGTCATGATTTTTTCATCATTCATGTTCTTTGAAGAAGYAAATTAAGCACTTAGATCCCAGTGTCATTGAGGGATTAGATGTGTCTTTTAAGCCATCCTTTAAAAATTTGGGTCCTGGTTTCTTTTGGGCCACCATGGAAGCAATGAACATCTACAGGGATGAATTGAATGCCTTGAAACTGAAAAAACTGAACTCCAGGAGGATCCCTTCCATGAAACCCTGCTGCCCAGCACATGGAAAGGATGCATAAATGAGACTTCACCACAGGGAAAAACAAATATTTGTACAATGAGGCCAAGATGACAATATTTGGGAGTTGCATGCTGGCTGTGGATGGGTTACTGCCATCACACTCAGTACAGTGATGGTCTCTGGTTAATCAGGGTTTTGCACCATCTGTCAGGGTTGCACTACACATTCCTTGGCAAAGCAGGGCAGTGAGCAGGGGCTTGAACACGTTGTTTCCTTAGGCAGATGTAGTGCAACCAACTGCCCTGCTTTTGTTAATTGTGCACTTTTATCCATCAGTSTTACACTCCACTTAAAAACTGGCAATCCAGTAGGAAATCCAGAATTCTTGGGAATATTTGTCTATGTGTGTGGTGTTCCTTTTCCTTTCATGTATATTCTTTTCCTTTTTAAATGTTGATAACATCTAATTGAAGCCAAATCTTAAAGATAACTTCATGTTTGTCATTGCTACTGCTGAGGAAGTCCAGGGTTTGMAGTGATTTTTAGCTCTCCTGTGTAAAAGATGACCCTTCTGGCATTTAATCTAAAATCAAAATTTTTRTGAGCCATGATGAATCAGGGGAGTGAGAAAGAGGGAACCAGATATGCACATACACACAGTGGCTTGTAGCATGTGATAGGGGTTGCAGTCAGGCTGGTGGAATGTCTTGACCTCATTTGTGTAAGTGAGGCCACAGAATTTAACACATGAAATAGCTGAGATGAAAATGAAAATGAAAAAGAGAAGAAGAAAAAAAAATGTAAAGAAAAAAAAAAGGAAAGAAGAATAAAAAGGAAGGAAAGGCGAAAAAAGAAGAAGAAAACCCGCAAACACTTCCTTTCTCAGAAGGGGACAGGAAACTGCTGGGTAAAATTTCACCTTTCACTGTAGCAGATGCAGCCCTGCTGAAGATAGTGAGGACAGTGAAACTGCACAGTGTGCAGAGGAGCAATATGTCCCTCTTAGCTGATGCACTTTAAATCAAGCATAAGGGAGAGGTAAGTGAGGGGGAGAGAAGAAACCAGAAACACAATTCCCATATCTCTAGAAGTAACAATTTTTGACATTTCTTTCGAATAACAACAAGAAAAAAAATCACCCTAAATCTTCCAAACTGAGTCAAAAGAGCAAGACTCAGCTTTTTCTGCAAGGARATTAAAGAACCATCTCCAAGAAGGCAGAGCTGCTGTTTTTGGCCTCCCACAGAGCGTGAAGCAACTTCTCAGCACAGGCAGGGCACCAGCAAAGCCCAACCCACCTGTTCTGAGAATCTGTCCCTGCTCCCACTGAGGATCTGGACAACCTTTCCTCCAGCCTCACACTAAATCCCAGGCAGAGCTGAGCCTGCCCCCATGGCAAGCAGTGGGAATTAAAATTCCAAAGATCTCAGCTGGCTCTGCTGTGTGTTTATGCCAGCTGGAGATCATTTCTCCATAGMTTCCTGATCCAGAAATATTCAAGTTTGTAACTTCTTGAAATCCCCCTCCTCCAGTTGAAATATGGCATTTTAAAAACCATTTCCTTTATCCGGAGACCTCTGTGGGTTTTGAAAACATGCCAKGGGTTTAAAATATTTCTTTTAATGGTTATTCTTTTTTTACTGAAACAAATGTCAATTTTCACAAAACCACAAATGTCTGTGGCCACTCAGGCTTACTAATACTTTCCACAAATATCTCAGATAGTAGTTAAAAGAAAGGAATTTGTTTTAAGTCCTGGCACCTGAAAACWGCTGCTGTGACTTTTTGAAATTTTTGATGAATTGGTTGGGAAAAAGAAATTGGATGCACTCTTTTGCAGTATTTCTTAAAGGTTCCATCAGCCTACCAAGTGATAGCAGATTAATAATTGTGAAAAATTCAGTGCAAATTGACAGACAAAATTTAATTAGCTCAGAAGGTCACCTCCCAGAGTCAGGTATTAGACAAATACATTGTTTATGCTACCTGAGCAGGACAATGAATGAATGCTTGTTGCTTTGCTGGTAAACAAATGTCATTTCTGGGATTTAAAAGCCAAATCTGTGTGGAATGGGGTGGGCTGTGCAACAAAGGCTGCTGGCACAGCCCAGCCCTGCYGAGCAGGTGGGAGGACAGTGAGCATCAATGCAGGCACTGAGGGAAGTGTGGAGGGGGCAGAGGACACTCCCAGAGGTTTCACCTGAAAGCSCCTGGTGAAGCCCACATGGATTCTCCTGCACCCCAGCTGCCTTAGGGATCAGGGAAATGCACTTCCCAAGAAAAGCAGGGCTTCACACAGGTGATTGACTCTGGGCTGTAAATCCTAGGAGCCCTGCACTGCTCTGTTGCTTCAGCTTGAGCACTAACCTAGAAATTCAAGTGATTTRTGGCAGTTTCCTGCACAAGGCAGGGACCAGGGTCTGAGGAGCCACTCTCAAAGGAAGCTGGGCTGAATGCAAAGCTGCTGGGGGTGCTGACTTGTTCAGAGCAGATGTTCATAATGCTCTCTCACAGCATTTCTGATCCTCGAGCTTTTCTTCACATATCATGTGGTCTTCATGACATTTTCACTTTGTGTTATCCCTTCCTGGAAAACCGAGCTCTAAAAGCCTCTCTTGTTGTTGCCAGCTGCCCTGGGTTGCTGCAGGGAGAAAGAACAACACATGATCTCTACTCTGGGCAGATGTGAAGGTCCCAAATCTGTGCCTGTTGCCACCCCAGCTGTGCTGCAGCTGCTGCCACCAGCATCCAGCACTGTTGTCTCCAGCWCACCAAAAGGGACTCATCAGGTAGGACAGAGTGGTTTGAGCTTACAGCAACATCTTGGACAGCCTGAGATGGTGCTTTGCTTCAAAAAYTCCTGATTCCTGTTGAAGAAACTTGCTATTCCCTCCACTACATGTGCAATCAATTCTCGTGCTCCTGTTYCCAGCAGGCAGCTCCCCACTGCCAGCCCAGTGCTGCTGAGCAGAGCCTGCCCCTCCACAGAGCCAGTGCTGCAAAGTCTGGGACTCAGAAGAGGAGCCAAGGCCTGGCTGGCCATGAAAATGGAATTGTTTCRTCCTGCCTGAAGCACAGAGGGGTCCCTCAAAGGCACAGTGTGGGGAAGAAGGTCTCTGCCTCTGGGAATCTCAGGCTGCTGCCTATTCATAAAGAATCTTTTTACATTTTTCTTTTTCTTTTAAAAAGAAAAAATATGGAGCAGCATTTGCATTTCTACAGTCTAAATCAGAAACACAGAGAGGCTGAGGTGGCAGGGGACTTCAGGAGGTCATCCAGCCCAAACCCCTTACTCAGGCAGGGCCACCTACAGCCAKCTCCTGAGGACCATGTCCAGATGACCYCTGAATATCTCMAAGGAGGAAAACTGKCYCATCTGCCTGGGTAATCTGTGTCAGCATTCAGTCAGCCCTGCAGTAAGGAAGTGTTTCCTGGTGTTCACAGGGAACCTTCTCTGTTTCTGTCTTTGCCCATTGCTTCTGGTCCTAGCACTGAGCATCACAGAAAAGAATYTGGCTCCATCTAATTTGCACCCTACCTTCAGGYATTTATCTGCATTGAWAGGATCCTTTCAARCYTTYTCTTYTCCAGACTGAATAGTCCCAGTTCTCTCAACCTTTCTGCATATTAAAAATACTGCATTTCTTTAATCATCTTCATGGCCTTTTGTTGGACTCTCTCTTGAATGTGTCCATGTTTGGCAGCTCAGCTCTGGATACAACATTGCAGATGTGTCTAAACCTGCGCTGAGTAGAAAAGAAGGATCACATCCCTCCTCCTGCTGGCAGTGCTCTGCCTGATTAGGCCCAGGACACCATTATCCTCTCTATTGCAAGCACACATTGTTGGCTTATGTTCAATTTGGTGCCCACCAGAACCCCCCTGTAGGGCACAAGTGTTTTCCATCTGTGGTTTCCATGGYGTTTTCCACTGTGCATGAGGTTGTTCCCTCCCAGGTACAGGAATTTTYCCTTCCTTTTGTAGAACAACTGATCCCATCTTTTAGAAGTAAGTCCTGCAAGTGTCTTTAAAGCAGAGAAAAACTCAACAAGAGGCAGAATGAAATGTATGGGAATAAATGGAGCATCTCTGAGGGCATTGTTGGGGAACTGAGAGAGCAAAGAGCACAGAGGAAGAGGGGCTGTGTCTCTTTCCCTGCTCTGCCCGTGCCCTGTCCCCTGTGCTGTGTTAAGGCTGCAGCCAGACCCCACCCTCACAAGAAATGACTTGAAGTTTGCTCCAGGACAAAAAACTTGAAGGTTGTGAAAGTTGTTGAACACCCTTCCACTGCTTGCTGGGGTTTGCAGGGGAAGAGCTGCCACCAGGCATGCAGCCAGATGGAAAAATCCAGGGAGAGCCATGGATACTGTCATGGTTTCTTGGGAAACTATTTCTGCTTGGGAAAGTCCCCCTTGGAGCTGATTCTGGAGGAGTTGTGGCAGTACAGCTTCCCTGGCAGAAAAGCCATTGCTTTTCCAATAAAAAACTGCTTTCACAAGTGGTCACCAGTTTAACATATTACCAGTTTTGAAAGCATTTTTAATGTGAGAAAAATTGAAACARCTTTCAACTTTCCAGTACTTACTCATCCTGTGTTGACTGATTAGATGAATTTATATCATATTTTATTGTGTTATGCATGTGTTAGAGCAATGTTGCAGTAATCTGGGCTACCAAGCCTTTCCTTAATCTTGTTTAATGTCCTGCATCTTTGGGACTAGAACTGTCATTTTAGTCCAGTCCAGAACATTTCCCATAAGTCTCAGTACATCCTCTGGGAATATTAAATGGAGTGAAGGGGGAGAGATGAAAAAGAGCACAGACYCAGTTATAAATATAGGGCATTCTCTTTTCTTTAACTGCAAACTTTTACACAATAAATGATGTCTTCTGAGTCTGGAGTGGTTTATATTGGGCACATATATTGTCGGTAAGAGGAACTCAGGAGTTTTCTGCAGGGAATTCCTCTGCTTTTATTAAGATTAAAAGGAATTCACTTATAACTATGCTTAATTGCCTGCTGTCTTGACATAACCTTTGAGAAGAGTGAGGGTTCCTCTTGCTTTCCAATAGCAGAGCATCCCCAGAGACCCTACTACCACGTTTTCCTTCATCTGCAGAGGTGCACTGAAAATTGAGGATAAGAGCTTTCAGTGTCAAGCTATGCTGTGAAGRAGTTGAAAGCTGAAGACTAATGAGGCTTAGGCAGAACATCCTRTGCCTTGGTCCAGAGACCTGAAAGGCCAAAAAGATCTAAATTTCTCCACCTGGGGGGRRAATTATGCCTGACCAATCTAGTGACATTATGTGATGGAATGACTGCAGCAGGCAACAAGGGAAGACTGATTGATGCCATCTGCCCAGAGTTCTGTAAGGCCTTTGACACAGCATGACATGATTATCTCCAAATGGAGAGACGTGGATTTGATGTGGACAAGGAATTGTCTGCATGGAGTTGTGGCTCCTTTGTCCAGGTAGAGTCTGGTGATGAGTGGCGTCCTTCAGGCTGTGACTGGGACTCTTCCACACCTTCCATAGCTTCATCCGTGACATGGAAAGGGAAATAGAGGGTACCTTCAGCAAATTTGCAGATGACACCAAGCTGAGCAGGGCAGTTGACACAACAGAAGGATGGGATCTTGGGACTCTTCCACACCTTCCATAGCTTCATCAGTGACACAGAAAGGGAAATAGAGTGCACCTTCAGCAAATTGGCAGATGACACCAAGCTGAGCAGAGCAGTTGACACAACAGAAGGATGGGATGCCATTCGTAGAGACAAACTTGAGATGTGGACCCACAAGAACCTCATGATATTCAACAAGTCCAAKAGCAAAGTGCTGCAACTTTGTTGGGGAAATGGCAGACACAAGTACAGACAGGGAGGAGAACTCAYTGAGAGCAGTCCTACTGGGAGGTTTTGGGGGTTCCTTTTGGATGAAAAGAGAATTCTGTACAGCAAACTAATATGGTTACGCAGAAGCCACTTTATTGTTTAAAATAAGCAACAGTTATAGATTCTAGTATGAACATTCACACCATCAGGCATTATTTGATTGGATCCTCAGCCTGTCCATGAGGCCAGCACACACTCCTTAGGGCACCTRATTGGTCAGAGTCCATCATCACGCTGAGCTCACTTTTATCTGAGGTTTGCATTCTTGATGGTCAGTTCCTCAGGCCTCTTGTTCTTATTTTAGTCTTGCTTTTGTCTCAGTGGCTTTGGTGAATTTTTGAGGGTTTGACTAACGAGACTACAGGTGTTCTGATAAGATTACAAGGAGTTTGGATGGTACAGAGAATGACCTAACTYGTGCAAACACAGTGGTACAGAAAAGCTGGACATGACCTGGCAACGTGTGCTGGCAGTCCAGAAAGCCAATCCCATCCTGGGCTGCATCCAAAGCACCATGGGCAGCAGGCCRAGGGAGGGGATTCTGCCCCTCTGCTCTGCTCTGGTGGGACTTTCCTCTGGACCTGCTCTTACAGGTCCCCAGCACAAGAGACAAACCTGTTAGGGCAGGTCCAGAGAAGAGCTGCAGCCCCTCTCCTGTGAAGACAGGCTGAGAGTTGGGGTTATTCAGCCTGGGGAAGRATCAAGGGAGACATTATGGTAGCTTTCCATAGGAAAGGAAAGGTATTTCAGGAATACTTTTCTAGTATTCCTAAAATATATTCCAAAATATTTTAGGAATACTAAAAAAGATGGAGAGAAACTCTTTACATGGGCAGATAGAGACATGAAAAGGGGAAACAGTTTTCAATTTTTAAAAGGGAGATTTAGATTAGATTTTGGGAGAAAATTGTTTGCTGTGAGGCTGATGAGACACTGGATCAGGTTGCCCAGAGAAGTGGGCATACCTGGAAGTGTTTAAGACCAGGCTGGATGGGGCTCTGAACAACCTGGTGTAGTGGACTGTGTCCTTGCCTTTGGCAAGGAAGTTGGAAGTAGCTGATCTTTAGGTTTCCTTCCAACCCAAACCATTCTGATTGTAGCTGAGGAGGCAGATGAGGCTCACCTGGAGATGCAGTGGGCCAAGGGATGCTTGAGAGACACAAAGCAGTTGTCATTTCATCAGTTTTTTCCCAATCTAATAAATGCATTGCCTCAGTGCTTTTCTGTCAATGTTGTACCTTGGTCTCCTGCAGACTTTTCCCCAGAGCTCTCTGCCTGTACATGCCCTTCATTTAAGGCCACACTGTGAAAATATCTATTTTCCAGGACACCAGCTGCTCAGGAAAGCTCTTTGCCATGCCCTGATCTGTGGCATGCCCCTTTCAGGTGAGTGTCTCTTCCTGGATAGCCAGGCAGACTAAAACTCCCTTCAGATGTCTCCTTTTCCTCCTGRTGATCCAGGTGTAGAAGGAAGTAGGTTGCTCTCACCCACAACTCACAGGGAAAGAGAGAACAGGCTAAAAAATCTGAAGCTATAGATCAGACAAGAGAACTGCAGTAGTTAACTGGATACCTCTGGTGACAGCTTAAGTGACCCAGAGAGACAAGTCTCCAGAGGCAATTGAAGTGTCTGCTGTCACAAGTGGAACATCTGAGTCTTAAGATGTCTCTTGCATCAAACTTGGATTTCTGGTTCCTGCGTGGAGAGGTCAGATGTGTTTCAAGCCACCAGAGAAGCTGCAGCAGCAGCAGTGATCTGCACCAGGGGAGGCTGGGAACAGCGAGCAAGGAAAGAAGCAGTGAAGGGGATGGTGCAGAAGAGAAAGTTGATAAAGAGAAATTAAAGATCAAAGTAAGAGGACAGAGGGAGAAGGATAGCAAACCAGGGCAGGAGACAAAAGGGCAGATTGGGAAAAAATGGAAGGAGGCTGAGAGAAGATAGAAATTGGGGCRAGAGAGATAGGGAAATTAATTGGAAAAAGAGTATGAAACAGTGCTGCCTGAAAAAGGAGATGGAGAAAGGAGGAGAGCACAGTGGACCAGAGAAGAAGACAAAGAATACKTTCAGAACAGCAAATGTTTCCATAGAAATAAGATGTAATTTGAGAGAGGTATGGACCCTTTCCTCTCCCCAAGTTGAATTAATGTAAAGATATGCCCTCCCCAGCAAAAGTCCATCAGCAACAATTCTTGAACCAAATCATTATAAATGCTTCTCTTGTGCTACAGGAGAGGCACTGCCTCTSCTGGGAACAAAACAGTCAAAGCAGTCTCTTTGAGACTTGAGAACATGTTTCAACCTCGTATTTCTGAGGATGTGAGAAGGAAGGAAGGTATGAAATTAAAGCCCCCTCTGGCCTCAGCAGGAACTAACAGACAGTTTTTCCTCTATGGGCTTAGTTTCCTTCTAGCTCTTACACCCAGCTGGCATCATAGTGGCAGCAGGATGAATRCAGTTGATTGAACCCATTGCTACTCTGTGTCAGAGATGGTTTCAGATCTTGCAATCATTTTATTCAGCACAGTTGGGAGGTGAATTACTYCAGGATGGGATTCCTTGATAGCCTTGATAGTAGTTTGAGTTTTGGTAAGAACTTCTCTTCCCYATGACAGATGCTATTYCTGTTTTTTCTTCTTGTGAGCAAACCCTTGCCATCTTCTTAACCCTCCCCTTTCCTTGGAGTCTGGGTCAGAAAGTTGAAGTAAAAACCCTCCCCTCTGGCTCTGGTTGCATTTCTCCAATCCTTCCATGCTCCTGTCAAAAGATACAGCATCCCAAAGCTTTTTTCTCTCTAACAAATCTCACCCATCAGCCAAGCATGCCAACCTCCCATCTCCATTTCCTGTTGGCTTTATGCCTTTTGCTTCTCTTCCCTTTGAACTTTGCTGCCAGGTACAGGAACCAAGGCATGACTGGCACCTACAGCTYGGAGCCCAAACCTTGGCAGATCTCTCTGTCTGCTTCCCTGTGGTGCCCAGCTCTGTGGCTTGAGGCAGAGCACATCACTGCAGGAGAAGTCAAGAAACATCCTCCACTGTTAATTATCAGGTTAGTACTACTCCATAGTAGTGTAGAAGTGATGGCTGGTCAGTTCTTAGTTCAGAGTATCCCATACCAATTCTTTTTCAGGTGATCCAACATGTTGATTTCATTCCCTTCACCCCAAGACTGCAGTAGCAGCCTGAGACACACATGAGCTAAGCACTGCACAAATTCCCAGTAAAAGTGATTCCTCAGCTCTATTATCCTCCTTCCTACTGCATCACTGTAGTCCAGAAATCCACCTTGCTGACTGTCTCTCCACAGATATCACCCAACAGAGCAGATCCTATAGAAAAAACGTCAGTCTGTCATTTCAGTGGTTGAGAAGTCASTTAAAATTTGGATGACAGCTTCAAGTAGCAAAGAGCACTGCTCCAAACTCCACCTGCAAACAAAGCTGAGCTAGAGCATGCCCCATGAGTTGTATGGTTTATCTTGGGCCTGGTACAGCAAATGTAGGATGMATTAACATATTGCAGAGCAATAAAGCCTTTAGTCCCAAATGTCACTATCAAAAAAGATGGCAACATAGTGAGGCCACAAAGAAGGAAGTCATTTCAAGATTAAGAGCGGGACTACAATGAGCTACTCATCCTTCTTGCTCACTCCCCCAGGTCAGTTAAAACCACCAAGCAGAAATACCTACCTGCACAAACACCCTGACCATTAGGTTTAGCTTTTCAACCTGCCTCTCTTATTTTCTGGGTCTGGTTGCAGACACTGACAATTTCTCAGCCATGTTTTCCCTCAGCATCTGTATAATTATTCAGGCTTCTAGGTGCATGTGATATAGATATACCTAGTTTTGTAATTATTACAATAACTAAACATATTCTCTTCGCTATTCCTGGGTTTTGTTGTTTAGTTGGGTTTTTTTTCTTTTCTGCAAAGGGATTGGCATATATAACTTTTTGAAATTTAAATTTGCTATCAATTTAGATTCAGGTGTTTTAAGATGAAAAGTCTCATACATAGAAGGTTCTGTACTCCCATCTCTCTACAACTACAGCTATGAGGAACATTTACTAATGGAGAGGAATCTGCAGACATCCTGGAACTTGCAACAACAATGGAAATGAAATCAAATACATCTCAAAATAGGTCATTCAGGAAGTGCTCATTATTTTATTTTAAACAATCAAGCAGACAATCACCCCTGCCCTGTGGTTGACACCAAAAGCAAATCAACATCAGCCACACAAAAAATCAAAATACAACTAAAAAATCCCCAAACTACTAAAAAGTGTGCAGGTCCTAAATAGAATTCTTTATTTTGCTGCCAGTTCAGAGTAGCTGGGTGGCAATAACCAGTGCATCCAGCTTGCTGCAGCCTACAACACTAGACCCATTTTCTAGGTGAGGACACTGAAGAATACATCAGATTTATAGTGCTTTGAAAGCACACACAGGAGACTTTTCATTACCCAGGCCCCAAAGGAGATATAATTGGTTGCAGAATTTATGTGCAATAAATCCTTCTGCTTGGTTATTTGTTAATAAGTTCTGTTGATAATACTTTGCAGTGCCTGTAGTGCCTCCTCTGTGTGTTGTCAAAAGGGAAGTCCACGTTCTGAGTGTTGGACAGCTGGGGCAAACTTAGGCATGAAAAGGGTAATAGCTCATGCTGAGGGCAGAAGACAGGGGGTCAGGGGAGGCCAGAAAAAGTTGTGCATCTCTGCACCTTGCTGCTGTGCCATGGTCTGTACAAATGGTGAGGCAAAGGGTGTTTCTTATTTTGGGAAGGTAGGCATGTTAGAAACATCCAAGTGTAGGAGGAAGGGCTTGTTTTTCTGATTTGCTAGTATTTCTACTGATTAGCAAAGTAGATCTGTAAAGCAAGTCCCATTTTTGCACCCCTATATCTGTTCTACCATTCTGTCTCCATGAACTTCTCCAAGTAAGTCCATCTCASGAGCAACAGCTCTCCATGAACTGTTGYAAGGTGAGTCCATCCCACAGGCAACAGTGGGGACCTTAGGTGTCTTCACACCTTGGTGTGTCCCAGACACTGTTAGTGTGTCCAAGCACACCTGTCCCCTCCTGAAGACATTCTGAACCCCAGGAGAACAAACAGTGATGTCACTGGGCCCCCTAGGTGGAGTGAAGAGCACACGAGTCATTCTCTGGCTGCTCTCTCTGCAAGGGTTAGACAGAGCCACCATCACAGAACAAAACCACAGCAATCACAGGTAATTTCCAGCTGAAGAATGCTATGGCTCATCATCATCATTACATCTGCAGGGAATCCCCTTGGGGATCAGACGTGAGCAGAACAGAATTAGATGACAAGGAAATCCTTTACTCAAACAAGAATTTAGTTTGGTGTTAGTTAAAAAAAAAAAGTGCAATGAATTGTAAGGTTRCATTCAGGAATGTTTGCCTGAAAGCTGATTCCACAGAGGGTTTGATTATTGTCTGTTACCAAATCACTTCTTATTTGTAACCTTTTATGCCTAT
Organism: Alauda arvensis; assembly: GCA_902810485.1. Taxonomy (NCBI): domain Eukaryota; kingdom Metazoa; phylum Chordata; class Aves; order Passeriformes; family Alaudidae; genus Alauda; species Alauda arvensis. Next base: position 74,513 of record CADDXX010001004.1, on the reverse strand, counting down.
AGCAGGCACTTGACAAATTTAGACTAGAAGATCACTTATATTTTATAAGAAGATATGACAGGGCAGGCAAAAACTGGATTTTTATCTTGAGTTACAGCCTTAAAACACTGGAGAATAAATGAGTGATATAACCCTACCACTGCACATCTATCACTGCCACCCAGCCTAGGAAAAGGCTCACRCTGCCTTGACATTGTTCCCTGCAGCCCTTTTCCCTGAAAAGCCCTGTGTGCAACAGGAACCATACTCACTGATAATCAGCAAGAATTTGACTTTTCAGGATTCAATTCATGGCTGCCAGTAGTGCTCTTTCACTGGAGAATTTTTTGTTTCATTTATGTTGGAAAGGGGAAAAATTAATCAGATTCCTGTGATCCTGAGTACATCTGTGAAAGAGGGAAGGGAAGGGAAGGGAAGGGAAGGGAAGGGAAGGGAAGGGAAGGGAAGGGAAGGGAAG
>CADDXX010001004.1:41030-65373 GCA_902810485.1 Alauda arvensis | reverse complement strand
TTTTTTTGTGKWTTTGGTCCTTTGTACTTCMTCTTGGATTTGCCATTRTGGTGACCCATGAGCAATGCAGAACCACCATGCAAGGACACTCCATTCTTTCCTTCTTCCATCCCCTSCTTGTATCTGTTACCTGGCAAAAAGCTCATCTCCACACCCACAGGAGGCACAAGGAATGTGGGGGAGCCCCAGCACCCCGGTCAGAGGCACAAGCATCTGSCAGGGCTGTCCAAGAGGAGTTTTGCCTCCATAGAATGGCACCTCTGCTGTGGGCAGGAGCTCTCTGGGTTTCCTCATTGACTGAGGAGGGTCTTTGCATGGGGAGGCATGGGAACAACATCTTTGGAGTGTGCAAGGCTTGTTAAGGGGTGGTGATGGGGGGTAAACAAAGCCAAGGAAAGGAAAACATTAGCAAGCATTAGGGAGGAACAAGCACTGGAAAATACAGGGATAAGGGGCTGAAGTGGCTGGTCAAGTGTAAACAGGTTGCTGGACACTCTGCTTGCCTGGCCATGCTCTGTGCCTCGTGAATGTTGTCTGTCCTGTCTTCTCAATAAACACTATTTCAAACCTCATTTAAACCCCCTTTTCCTGTGWGAGAGACTCTCTCCTTGTACATGGGAACAGCTCCAAGAGGAATGGGAGCCATGGGATCCCTGTGTCAGTGGTGCAGTGGTCAGAGCCTGTGGTCAGCAGKGAAGCTGGAGCTGGACCAGCCAGGSAGYAGGTGACATGGYCTGGGAGCAARGGGCWCAGCAARCCTCTGAGGTCAAGACCAAAGGAGGCTGGAGAGACGAGGGGAGCTCCAGAGAGCTTTCTGTGTGAGGAGCTCATCTGAAATAACAACTGAACTGGGGCTGTGATCCCAGGAACTGGTGTCTCCAAGTGCCAGCACTGGTGCTTGCTGTGCTCACGTGTGCTCTCTGTGTGTCTGTGACCTGAGTGTCCAGGATTTATGCAGGTGTGCAAATATGTGGTGTGTAAGAGTGTTCTTTGWGTGTGTGTGTGCCTGCAGGGGATGTGAGCTCAGCCTGGATGCTGCTGGAACCTGGGGCACCACAGAGCTGTGCCAGACTCTCCTCCCTCTGACTGCTGGATCCAGCCTCCCCCAACAGCAACCACCACCWCTGCCATGACACCTCCWGGTACAGATGGGAARTTATTTCCATCTTTATTAGCCCAACATCAATGCCTTGGCAGAAAAGGCAAAGGAAAGAAGGAAAGGGAGAACACACCTATAAACCCCAGGATGTGGCAGCTGCTGTATCCATCAGTCATGAGTCTGTCTGATYTGTGGATTCCATAGCCCCTCTCTTCCCTTCCTATTTCCTCCATTTGCAGCCCACCAATCTCCTCTCCTCCGAAGGGAAAATGTGTAATTACTCCTCAAATCTAGCCAATGTATTGCTGCCTCCCTCCTTCCTGCCTTCTCAAACCTAATCTGTGATCAAATCCACYCACCAAAGTCAAATGTCTTTCCAGGGATGAACTTTCACACAATCTTGGGAGCAGTTTGCTAGTTTTGTGGTTGGTGAGAATAAAAAATTAATGTGGTTTTTTTCCATGTAGAAGCATCAGTCGCGCATTGTGTGTACACTAAATTCACTGGGTCATAGAAATTAGAGACTGTGGAGCCCAGGGGAGAGAACTGCTCCAGCTAAGGAGCTGTGCAAAAATGTTCTCTGCATYGCATTAAAGCAAGGAAGGTCTTTGAGCATTCCTGAACAGCCATGTCATCCTTGTTTTCTTGTCACCTTCTTCCTGAGACACAGGTGTGGGCATTGTCTTTCCCAGAGAAAGTGGCTKATTAATTTTAATGAGAAAGGAAGATGTGTGCTGTTGAGGAAACAAGCTCAAATTAAAATATTATTATTATGTAATCAAATACRGGCTTTTCACAGTGACATTTAAAGAGCCATGTCCTTATTTTTAGTTAAAACCTGCACTGAGCTGGCTTATGATCCATCAACATCCCTGTCTGAGGATCTGACCTGTATTAGAATTATTTGATTCTATTCTCAGGCTATTATATACTTTCCCATTATGGATCGAGTCTTAATGCCAATCAAATGGCATTGGAAAGCCTCCAAATGGTTTCAGCTGAGTGGGAATGGCCCTGTTCAGACCATGTGCTTAAGGTCAGTGTCTGCTCTCAGGTATAAATCCAGCAGAATGTCACTGAAATCAATTGAGATATAGCTGATTTATAGAGATGGCATTGGCAGTAGCAATTGACTGCCTCCAAGAACCTGTCTGTGGCTTTAACTCAGCCCTGAGCTCTSAGGATTCTCACGCAGGTGCTGAAGTCAATGCAATAGAGGACCTGTTGTCTAGTCATCTTCTGACTCTCGTTTGAGCTCTTTTAGTTTAATTTTCTGATAAAACAGACATTGGGTGCACTGAGTCTGGTATGGAACACCATGACGTGATTGAAAAATTGTCAGATTTGCTGTAAATTCATTGTCATATGTTTGCCTGTCCCTGTGCAAGTGGGAGAAACAAGAAGAAAGTGTCCTCCTTTGCCACCTCAGCTGAGGGGCAGACGAAACATCCCTGAATTTCTGAGTGGAAACCAGGACTTGCCCTGTGCTGTGCTGCTCCCACCATCCCACATCCACGTTCCAGAGATCCTGGAGATGCCCTCAAAAATCCCCTCTCTTGCATGATGCCTCATCCAGACTTCCCAAGGTGGGGAGTGACTTTGCTGCTCACCTTGTTCACATCCTGAATTCACTCCCCGCTTTGTGGATKTAAAAGTTCAGCAAAAGGGCAGCCCCATGCTAAGATTTAGAGGGTTCCTAAGATACTGCTGCAACAAATCTTTTACTCCCACTCCAAGCAGTGGAGGTCTGGACATGAGAAGAAATGCACAAGGAGGAAGAAAAAAATTTTCATTAGCAGTGACTTGCTGACAATGTGGTTTCTCTGTCAAAACCTGTGACCTGAATTATCACTGCTTGTGCTGCCGGAGGGTTTATTGGAAAATGGATGGCTTTGCAGGGAAAAGAAATCAGACTGGTGGACATGACTTTTTTTTAAATAAAAGGAAACAAACCCACTTCCTTACACTGCATATAAGCAAAGAGGACATGATCAGAATATTTTTGATGATGAATCAGGCTGCAGAGTTCATCTGATCCATGTGAGTCACAGGTCAGRGATGTTCCAAACTACCTTTGTTTGGAACCTCTGCAGCTAAAGCCCCCCAAAATACCTTCTCCAACCTGTATTTATTTAGATGTTGGTTGAGTTTCCAGTAAGCTGAAAAAAACTTCCAACCAACACTCAAAGAAATATCATGGCTGAGGGTCGTCCTCACACCATCTCCCATTTTGTATGAACATCATCCCAGTGGAGTTCTGCAGCCAGCAGACCTTGAGGCTTCTGACAGCCTGGAGCCCTTATTGAGATGATGTTCCTTAGTCACTGTCAAAATATCAGGGGTGGAGGAACTTGYTGGGCAGCTGTGAGCATGAGAGGTGTAACCTGCCCCACTTCTGGGTGAATGCATTGCCAGGAGGACAATGAACAGGCTCAGATATACAAYCCCTTTGCTGGTCTGTGGGACAGACTTGTGTAAGCTCCTGGACAAACTCAAGCACAAAAACAAGACAACACAGGGTGTCCAACAAGGCCAAGTGCAAGGTCCTGCACGAGTCAAGGCAACCCCAAGAACAATCACAGGTTGGGAGAAGCATGGGTTGAGAGCAGCCCTGAGGAGAAGGGCTTGGGTGTGTTGATTGTTGGAAAGCTGGAYGTGACCTGGCAATGTGCTGCAGCAGCCCAAGAAACCAACTGTGCCCTGGTCTGCATCCTAAGCAGTGTGGGCTACAGGTTAAGGGAGATTATTTTCTCCTTCTACTCTGCTCAGGTGAGACCTCACCTGCAGTGGGACCCCAGAAGAAGGATGTGGATTTCTTGGTGAAGATCACGGACTGGAGCACCTCTGCTATGGATAAAGGCTGATATAGTTGGGGCTGGTCAGCCTGGATATGTATATATATATATATAATTTTATATATATATATATATATATATATATATATATATATATATATAATTATAATTATATATATATATGTATGTATGTATGTATGTATGTATGTATGTATGTATGTATGTATAAAACACCTACTAGTAATTAAAGGAGGCCCACAAGAGAGCTGCAGAAGGACTTTTTCCATGGGTAGATGGAGATAGGACAAGTAGCAATGTCTTTTAACTAAAGGAAAGTAGTTTAAGTTAGACATTATGAAGAAATTCTTCCCTGTGATGGTGGTAAGGCACTGGAACAAGTTGCCCAGAGAAGCTGTGGATGCCCCATCACTGGAACCTCTGCCATCTTCAGAATATTTATTATTGATGCCAACACTTCTGTTCATTCTTTTCAGTGTTGTGGTGGGTTGACCTTGGCTGAGCACCAGGTGCCCATCAAGCCATTCTCTCACTCCCCCTTCTCAGTAGGTTGAAAATAAGATGGAAAATAACTTACAGGTTGAGATAAGGCAATTTAATAAAACAAAAGCAAAAGTTTACATGCACTGAAGCAAAGAGAAAAAAATAATTGTATTSTCTACTTCCCATCAGCAAGTGATGTTCAGCCACTTCCCAGGAAGCCAGATTYCAGCATGTGTGACAGATTTTCCAGACAGCAAATATTGTAAATAACAAAAGCACCCTGTTTGTCCTCCTTTTCTTAGCTTTTGGTTCAGAGCTGCGTTGTACAGTATGGAATATCCCTGTGGTTAATTTGGGTCAGCTGCCCTGCTTGTGTCCCTTCCCAGGATCTTGCCCATTCCTAGCTCCTTGATGGGGGAATTCTGGGGAGACAGTGCTGATGCTGTGCCAGCTCTGCTCTGCAGGAGTCACACACTGCTGTGTTACCAACCCCTTTCCATCTACCAGTGCCCAGCAGAGCACTRTGAGGGCTGCCATGGGAAAATGAACTCAATCACAGACAGACCCAMTAAAAATGTCTTTCTTCCTTCTGACTCCAGAGTTCCTGGAATTGTCAGATTCTCCTTTTTTATAACACTTCCGCAAATGTGTGACTAAAGGGGAAGTCAACACCCTGCAGACACAGAGCAGTTTAGGCAGTCAGAGGAGCTAACAAGCCAAGTGCTTGTCTGCTCCCCTTCTCCAGTCAAGCTGTCTTTAAGTCAGAACCAGAACTTTGTACCAGTTCTTGCCCCGGTGAGTAGTTTCTGTTTCATTTTTTAAAGAATAGTGGGTGGGGTTTTGGCAACAAAATGAGGATCCCGGCCCACCTTAGGTACATTCTTGCTTTCCTCGTAAAGAACAATTCATCCCATCTTTACCATTATGCAAAAGCTCCTAAACAAACATCATCAGTCAGCAGGGGAATACTCAAACCTGCTAAATTTTTCCATAGCAACCTCAGTTTTTGAAAATGTGCACACTACTGCAGAAGCTTTTTCATACTTCTGGCTGGTCCTACATGGCTCAGTGTTGTGCTGTGTAGATATACCCAAGTCATGTCCAAAAACACCATGTCAAATACAGAAAGCAGGCTAATCATATTAATGGAATCTTCCAGCCAGACAATCAGTCCTCCTTAGAAGCAGGATAAAGAAACCAGGAAGGTCTGGCTGCCTCATCCAGGACTGTTGCAGTTTCTTTGTGTGCTCTTGCGCTGCTCTGCATAAATACCCCTTGACTTMCAAGCTTCATTTATTTGCTGAAATTAATGCAACAGCATGCCGTTACTATGGAGACGTGGGCTCCCTCACTATCTTAGGCTAAATCCAAACCCACGTGTGAGCTGGTTCTTGCAGTGCCTGAAGTTTGCTGGCTCTGGAGTACAACCAGACTGGAAGCCAACGTGTAGGAATGGCTGGGTGATCAGGGAATGTGGGTATTACACACAGAGAGACATTGGCTCTGCAGTAGCTATGGACTTTGTTTGGGTGTCTCARTGTCCCCACATGCTCCATGCATGGGGGAGACAAGCACAGATGACCTTTGATCTTTATGAAGAAAGCMATGACACGATTTGTGTCTCGCAGCCTTGTTGTTCGTGTACTCTGCATGACGCTTTCCTTTTGCCAGGCTCCTGCCTTTAGAGACAGGAGATAAGGATAGTTCTGCCTTATTCTTTTGACTGCAAAAGGCAAGACTTCAAAAGTAGGTGGAATTCATGCAGTGACAGGGTCCTAAGAGTCTCTGAAATATCTTGAATGCTGTGACATCCTCTGTTTCCAGGGCTTCAGGGCATTTCACAGATGCACAGTTCTTTCTCTAGTCTTCTGCATAAAGGGCTCCTTTTGTAATTACTACAAGCAAGTAGGGAACTTCCAAGAGCTGTAACAATTTCTCTGCAGCTGGAAAAAGGGTGCACTTAATCAAAGCTATGGTTTGCAGTGAATTACCCGCTCAGCTGTTGATGGTGACTGGCTTTACCCTGCAGCATGTTCATGTACCCTGGAACCTCAGATACCTCTATGCTGCCATGATGATTTTATCTTGTTCAACCTTTTCTTCAGGAATAAATCTGTGCCCAGTGGTGTCTCAGTCAGCAGGTTTGTCTGCCTGGTGCAGCTCCACACAAAGTGGCACACAAAGTTGTGCCGTAGCATATTCTGGAAAAGAACAAAATTGCTCAGATGTGCTACAACAAAGATGGTTTCCCTGCTAGGGTGGCACAGAAATCTTTGCTCTGTTGAGAGATTAAAGAACATCTGCAGAGTTTTCCGCTGACAGGAATGTGTCACTTCACAGCAGGTTGTTTGCAGAAGCACCCTGCCATTACCCAAGCACCCTGCCTGCAGCTGTGTGGTGCACAGGGAAGAAGGAAAGAGAAGTGGGCTCATTGCACAGTCTTCCTGGCAGATGATTTACCTGCTGCTTGGAGCACTAATCAGTGTCAGGACAATGTGGACTACCAGGCTGGAAAAATGTTACTGCTTTTGCAGAGTGTCTGTAGATGCAGAAATTTTGGCAAAATTAAGGGAAAAAAAAAAGAAAAGGAAAAAAAAATGAAGACTTGGGTAAAGGGAATTTGCCTAAGAAGTTGGGGGTCTTAAATCTCCCATTTTCTTAAGTAACTTTAAAAACCACAACTGAGATCCATGGATGTATTTGAGCTCTTTATGGAGGGTTATATCTCTGGGTGTTCTTTCAGTTCCCACTGAGTCTGAAGCTCCTCAGCTGGTGTCCAATACCTGACTCAGAGAGAGGAGGGGGCAGTGAGCTGCCGGGACAGTTCTTCACAGAGACCTGGGWGGCTGACAAAATGCTCACCCATGGGTATTGTGAAGAAGAATAATGAATGTCTCAAGCTGTTTTGATGCCTTAAGAGGCTACCTAGAAGAGAGGCTAGACAGTATTAAAGGAATAAAGTAGGTATTTATTAAAAGGCCTTCAAAAGATACACCTTGGGCAGTATAAGAGCCTGGCTGAGGCTACATCCAAGATGGTTGATGGGTCACACATTTTCACAGTTTTATAAGTTTTAGTCCATTTACATATTGGGGTTAATTGTTCAATTACAGGTTATGAAGTCCCATCCTCCCAGATTGCTCTCCTCAATTCACTGCTGTTTGTATTTTTTTGGCCTGAAGCTGCAATGGCGTCCTTGGTTCTGAGGCTGGAAAAGGATTGTTTTGTCTGACTAAACTGTGAAGAGAACTTGCTAACAGTTTGTATGAAGTTCAGAGTTATACACTGATGCAGTACAAAATGTGGAAAATATGAAAGCTAAAACTTAGGGCATCAGTTTCAAAGGTCTTTCCTGGAGATGGGAGAACCATGACRAAGTGGAAAGACTGCAAAAAGAGAGGCTTCAACATATCAAGTTCTCTAGCAACATCAAGGCAACAGCTTYAGAATAAATTTGCAGATTGTTTTAACCAGTCTAAAGCAGCACAGCTATCATGCAACAACAAGCCCACCGGGACAGGCACTGATGCATCTGAGCTTTCAGCTCTCTCACACCTCTGCATTTTGAAGAGAACTGTCTCCCATGAAACTTCCCTTTGCAGAGGACAGCACAGACGCAGCTGGTTAACATGCCATGTTCCTTCACACAGACTTTCCTCTTATCCTTCCTTGTTTTGTTTTTCTTGCAAGGAAAGAATTTATTTTAATGCCATTTRAGCTGAAGGAATCTGGCTGCTGTTACTATGCACTGTAATTCTGCTGCCCTTCTGGCACAGCACGGCCTTTCCCTCTCCATGGCAGCTAAAGGAAAAGGAGAGAGGAATGAGATCTGGGCTRCACTGAGGTGATTATTTTAAAAAGCTCATTGAGCAGACTATTTGGCAGTACAGATGTCACCTGCCATTMAAATGGGAAAGGAATTTGCTCTTTTCTCTAGCACACAGCAGTGGGTCTTGCCTCACTGGAACGTAATCCAGGTAACCGTGCCATTCAGGATGAACTTCCRACCCTGCAGTTTGGGAGTTACAGCTCTGTTTGACTCCTTAGGTAAACAAAGACAATAAACTGTTCCCCAAAATAAATAGGAAGCAGAAGACTGGACCTCCGAGTTATTCTGTGTAACCACRCAATGCCTCTCCCTTATCTCGGTGTGTCCACATTGTCTCMGTGTGACGTGCACAATYGTAGGAGAAGGGAATGCAKGTGACCTCACCCCTGATAAGGAACAGCCGTGTTAATTAATCAACACAGCCACGCCCCTGATGAGTAACAGCTATAGCCAATAAGGATGAGAGAGATAAAAGAGGGGATCAGCTAGTTAAGGGGAGGATTACTGTGGGGAAGGAACCTTGAGGAGCATGAAGGAGAGACTCATGAAGCAGAATCCTGGGGTGAGAGCATCACTGCTGTGAGGTCAGTTTGGGTCAGCAGTTAGAGCCTGTTGTTGGAACCTGCAGTCACAGTCTGGCTGGGTAAAAGCCTGCATTCAGAGTCTGCAAACCAATCCGTGCAGTCCGGGTTCAGCAGGAAAGAACCAGCAGTCAGAGGCTGCAAGGAAAACCTACAGTAGGAGCTTGCTGCAGCCAGAGTCAGTGCATAGTTGGAGTTAAGATGATTAAGCCATGTAGAGGAATAAACCAGGGCCCTATTTATGCTGTGTTTAACAAGACCTCTGTGCCTTGGCTCATTTTTACCCTCTAATAAGAGGGCTGCTGCAACACACAATCACCAGTCCACATCAGCACAGTGAATTGGGTAGCTGTGATCTTTTGTGTGCACTGGCCAGTTCAACCCACCCATGTCAGAGAAGAAAGCAAAGAGAGGCTTTAGTTATTCAAAACACTTCATAGCCGTGACAGGCTGAAATTAAATGGAAACAATCTTTTTTAAGGTGTAGGAACTAGACTACAGCTAGCAAGCAAAGTAGTTAAAACCCAGATCCAGGGGTGTGATGCTTGAGAAATKAAGGTTAGAGAAACCCTGAGTCAGTGAAGGCTTAGATGCTAGCACAGGCTTTATATAGGCCAGAAGAGGGTAAATAGTGGCTGTAAGGTCAGCAGGAGCCTTTGTGGTCATCTTTGCTGAACTCCTGCACAATGTGCAGCAGYGTTTCCTCAGTGCTTCCCATGTCAAGCACATGGCTCCTGGCTGAGCACGAGCCCCTTTGGAAGGGCAGAGAGCCAGCCTAACTTCTCAGTCTTGGTAAAGATATCAAGGGATGGATAAYACTCCACTGCCCTCTGGAATGATCTGTCAGAGGAGRAGCTTGGATTTGGCCTGGAAAACCTCTCATCYCACTGCTCTCATRTCCYAGCTAGGACTAACACCCTCCAGGCCTAAAGACTGGCCTGGTTGCTGCCTCAGAGRGCAGATATATTAGGCYTTGAACTTKTTCAGRAGTTAAGCTGTTAGYTSATGTCTCTTAGCTGAGRGAAAAGGCTTCACACATGGAACAAACCCCAACCCCAAGGAGTTAATCCTCTTGGAGGAGCACATTCCAGAGGTGGTGTCTGTGCCTCAGCGTTGCTGAGGGGCAGCAGCTACTGGCCCCCTCTCACAGCTGCAAGGAGCTGAGGGCTTGTGTGGGTCAATGTCAGTGTCAAAGAGGGGACAAAACCTCTTTGCTGTCTATTTTGACCTTCTGGTGAAGCTTTGCTCTCCTTTTTCTGAAGAGTTTCCAGGTCTCACTGGAGTGAGAGTGTCAGAACCAGAATTCAAAGATGCTTAAGCACTGAGTGAAATATGAATCAGGACCCACCTTCTGTCCCAAAGGCAGGTTTAGCTGGCAGCATCCTGCCCTTGTTTGTGTTGCTTATTCATTGGCCTTGTTGTGATGTAGTTTCACCTTACAAATTTATTTAGATTCACTTTTCAGACACTGTCTCTCATTGGATACAGTGAACCTGGAGTTGTGCATAGGAATGATAAGGCAGGCTGTAACTCCAGAATACCTCATACCTGCAAAAAGGCTGATCAAAGGTGAATTCAAGAGCTCCAAGGCAAAATCTGTTTGGGCTGCAGATATGTGAGGTACTTGGAATGCTGTGATTTGTCTGGTTTCTGCTTCTTAACTTCTAACTGAGCACCTGAAGCCTCTCCTTAGACCTCCAGTGTGCTGTGATCTGCAAGCACAGAACCCTGCTGTTCCATGGGAGCCCCAGTCAGCCCACATGGCTCCCAAATGCACTCAGGAGATCCTCAATGATTTTCGCAATAATGCAAAATTCAAAACAGGTGAACTAGATCATCTTAAAATTAATGTTAAAATAGCATTCAATAGTGTAATAAATTTTAGAAGGTTTTGGGTTGTGTTCTGGTTTCTGAGCCTTCAGGGTATATTCAGTACATGCTCCTAGCAAAATTAGAAATAGTRTATATATAAATTAAAATACAATTAAWATACATGTACATKATATTTAAGTATTACTAYATGAACATTTAAGTACYTAAATGTTAATATAGTTTATCAAGGCTAGAATTATTATTTAGAAATATTATTTTTCTAAATCATAAGATTATCCCCATGTCTATTTTTTTTCCTGTGACAGTGTTAATTTTCTTTATAGCAGCTCATATGGTGCTGCTGTGCTTTGGAATTGTGCTGAAAGCCAATGTTTTCATAACTGCTGAGCAGAGCTTACACAGAGTCAAGGGCTTTTCTGCTTCTCACCCCACCAGAGAGGAGGAGTTGGGAGRRGACACAGCAGGGACAGSTGACCCCAGGGATATTCCAGACCATTTGGGGTCACTCTCAGTGTATAAAGCTGGGGGAGAAGAAGGGATAAGGTATATTCAGTGATGGTGTTTRTCTTCCCAGGAAGGGAGAYGGATCTCAGCTTTCCTGGGGATGGCTGAACACCTGCCTGCCCTTGGGAAGTGGGGAAWTAAKTCCTTTGCTTGGGCATGCAGTTTTTGCTTTACCTGTTAAACTGTTTTTAACTCAACCCACGAATCTTCTCACTTTTAGCCTTCCCCTTCTCTCCCCTATCCCACAGGAGGAGATGAGCTGACTATCAGGGTTAAACCACAACTCCCTCAAAAGAGCTATTTCCAGAAATGGGGATTTCAGTGAAACAGCAACACTTCTGTGCACTGTGTTTGCTCAAATAGTGGCAGTGATTTTTCTCTCCTTCAGATTTTGTTGGGGATGAAGCCTTAGCACAGATCAGTTCTAGAACTGCCACACAAAYATTGCTTGTTGCATGTGTGATTTGAATGCTGGGTATTCAGAAATTACAATTTGGCTTTCTAAAACTGAGCACTAAAAAAGTAAAAGCTATTTCCAAAAGTCCATGAATAACTTGCTTATGCAATAACATCCACAATTCCAGTGTCAGCAGAGTTAAACTTTGAATTCCACAGACTAACTTGCAGAAACACAGCCTCTGCATAGGCTACCTTGGGAGATGAAGATCCATCTGAAAAAGTCTATAAATTTGAAAAATAACTCTCATAAAAACTAATGTGATTTATGTAAGCACATTAAGGGGAAAATACCCTGAACAGTTGGTTTAAGTGCTTAGACTTCTTTAACTTAATATTTCCATATGGTTGCGTTGTAATTTTAGATTTTGTTGTTGCTTCATACTCTTCTTTGTTAAATTTGAGAAACAAATCAAGGTACTGGCACAAAGAAATTAAGCAACAAAGATGCCTGCAATGAGTGCTTGATTGTTCCCACAGGAAGCAATGATTCTTTCTACAAATTCCTCTAATCCTCATGGAAACATTATTCCAATTGTCACAGGGTTGTTTGTATGATTGTCTGTGAACAGACAATCATAATTTTTTTATATATAAAAAGCAGAAAAAGAAGTGAAGAAATGAGCAAACTACATTTATTTTTTTTAAAAAAGCAAGATTACATTAGCTCAGTAAAGATTAGTTTCAAAATGCCAGACATGGTTTGAATTCTTAGTGAATTGTTTCATGTTTTTAACGCTTTCACATTTATCCCACAAGATTTTCAYTTTTGCCTAGACTTTACTACCCCTGCAATGATCCACCACTAAAAATACTCAGTTTATTTGGAGCTCTCAAASTGGCTCATGTGCTGTTTAAGTACAGCTTCCAAAGATTATTAAAAATTATCATTTAAACCAGCACAACACATTGTGYGAACCTTCTCAAACCAATGCAAGCCCACATTATATTGATTTAACTGAAGYTGATTCCTACCAACTAAAACTAAAYGGATACAAATCACTTTCAGAGCAAYGTGGAGCTGCAGGGGAGTGGTGTGATCTCACCTGCACATCTCAGCTCRCTGRCTGCAATTGTTTACAGCAAAATTCAACAAGAAAAAAAATTTTTGGGGAATTTCTTCTCTGCTGCAGTTCATTCTTCCTGTCCCCAAAGAACATGGTAAGAACAAGTGAGAAGACAAAGTAATAAATGCCATAATGAATTTGCTTTCATTGTCTGTATTGGACCAGTTTATGGGTAAAGAGGAGGTTGATGTTCAGGTGACAGAGCAAGTGTCAGTTAAATTTGGTTCTCTAGCAYGGCCTGAACATCTGTGGGGGCACAGACAGAACTAAGGAAAAATGGCAACACTTGTCCAAAAGTGCTGTTCATTTTTCTGAAAGTATCTGCAGTCAGAGCTAGTAAGCTTGATGGGGGGAAGAAGACAGGGGTGGAGAAAAAATGGGCAAAAACAGAGGGGAGAGAGAGATGTGGGGATAGGACTCACCTGAGCTTGTGGTGGAAGACTTCCATRAGGAACAGCAGGATTCTCTCAGGAAAACTCCTTATTTCTCCCAGATAGCAAGACTGGAAGTTCCCCCTCAGCCCTACCTGCCACCCATGCAAATAGGCAATATATAAATATATCCATCATATTTATGATGTGAGAACATTCCAACCAGCCATTCTTAACATAGGGCTAAGATGCTGGGCAGGAGAAAGGATTTTAATGACACTTCTTTAGTTCAGACCTAATAAGCCACAATGGATTGATGGTCAACACCCCAACACTTAACACTCTTTGTATTAATAAAAGGAACCTGCTGAGATACACAAATCTTTTGGCATTTGTTGCAGAGAGKATGTAGATCTTAGCATGTCTTCTTCAAGTGACAGAGGGAAAAAAAAGCCATCAAGAATGGATTCAGTGCTCTATGCTTTATAACTTGACAGATGTAAGAATTTATTTAATAATAAAGCACCTGGCAGCTGTGTGGCAGGGCTAATGGCTGAGCCTGGTACACATAGACACAGCTGAATGGCTAATGTTGGAAACCAAGCTGGATGGGAGGAGCTGAAACCTGTGATGCAGCAATGCTTTTTAGTATCAGAAAAAGAGAAAACAGTTATGGAACAAAAATATCAAGATTTATAGTTACATAATCTGGTCTTTTTCCAGGGAACCATAATTATTAAGGCATTTTCTCATCCATGCCACATGCAACTYGTTAAAAAGGTACAATCAATAGCAAGCACAGACTGTAGACAGCATAAGTACTGAAATTCAGCTCTATATCCCTRACCAGATTTTCAGTGAAGTGCCCCTTTGAGCACCCCCAGCACTTGAGAGTGAGTCCTCTCATGCACAGGCAATAACACTGTGCATCTGCTGGAGATCTGCAAAGCCTCGTCAGTGTGATGTGCAGAGGTGGRTGCCAAGGAAATGATTCAAACCTGGGAATATGCCTTAGTCCAAAAGTCAGATTCATCTTGCCTAAATACAGAAGTCTGTAATGCAGGCTGTGATATGAGAGGTAGCCAGTGCAGGGTTCCTTGATTGTTGCTAGAGAGAAATAGAATTGCGGTGAGGGACATTTATTCAGCCTGGTTTAAAGATTCACTTTGGAATGAGATGAACTTCACTGTGAAAGGGCTCATTGCTCTGAGCTGACTCCAAGGGGATGGGGACTAGTGCTGTACAGCCATCTGTTGGGTAGAAGTGCACATCTGGCCACATATGTCCATGTGAGAGACTGAAAAAGYTCCATCTACTTAATTTGTCAGAAGCAGATCACAGTGCAAAAATATCAAGRAGACCTTCGTGTGAAGACAGTTTTGTTTCCAATGGGCATTGTTCACAGCAGACAGGAACAGGAATTAACAGGTGTAGGCTGAAGCCAAATACATGCAAAGAAAGTACAAAGTGAAGGGTTTAGTACCAATTAATGAAAGAAGCCATTGCTCAACAGTAGAAGAGGTGGCTTCTTGATCTCTTGGAGCCTTCAATGTCTTCATGAAAAATCAGTGCTCCAGTTCCACTTAATGTGGATTAAATGAATAAACCTTATTAAGGTTTATTAAACTGAATAAAACTGTGTTATTCCAGAAATCAGACCAGATCAGATTACTTCAGAATGCTGGTCCCTGTCTTAAATTTATTTTAAAACCTGCATACTTTTCTATACCTAACAATCTTCTGCTCTGTTCTGCAGGGGAAATACATAAACAAACACATAGAAATACAGTAGGTTCTTTTGTCTTTAAAAGAGAGATAATCCTTTTCAAAAACAACTACGTTCTACACAGTCGTGGCAGTGAGCACAAGGAATTCATCTGCACAGACAGGAACAATTGAGCAAACCAAATAGAACAAGTCACCTGAGCTGCTGCCCCTGGAATCAATGGTTCTGCAGTCTTGTACTTACTCCAAGTGAAGAATGTAGGTGAGAGGGGTTGAGTTTGTTCAGCCCCCTCCAGGTGGTACTGGTGTCCATAACCACCTGGTTTCTGAGATAACGAGAAATATTTGCCCTGAGCTCTGCATTGCTGGCTCAGTTTAGATCTTAGAGAATTCAGTAGAACATGTTCTATTGCCTCACATGAACTGTTGCCAGCTCCTCTGAATCCTTTGTGAGGCAGAGTTAGAGCATCATAGGGGCATCTGGGAGGTGATGCATGCACTGTGCTATGTCCTCATGTCTTTACATGCATTGTTTCTTGTTTTGGGCATTTTCTGGGCTGTAAAACAAGGAATAGTTTAGTGGGATCATGAAGCTACCATTCTTTACGTAAGGAAGTGTAGGTCTAATGTATTAAGGCAGGTTATTTTCTCAAACAGGAAACCATATAATATATTTGTCAGGAATGCATCAAGCCCCATATGCCAGCTTCAGAGAATTTTTTCTTCCTGGAGGCTTTCTTGCATCTTTTTGACTTTTCATRTAATGGTTACCAACATTGTTTTAATTTACAGCCTGAATTTGAAAATGCAAGACATTCACCTGCACATGATACTCTTTTCTCCTTCATTGGCTACACATCCCCCCTTCCCTGACATTTACTTCCCTATCARTCAACAGCAATAGGATCCCACCTCTGCCTTCCTTTAACAAGGCTGAGCAAATCTCATTTGCCCATTTCAGGGCTTCATCCTGCCAGCAGCTTAAAGTCATCATGTACATCACAATCTTTCCCCTCCTACACTGGAAGCAAGTAAAGAGTTCTTATCCCAAGGCAGATTGTTTTATAAATTTCTAAGGATGAGGTTCTCTCAGTTACCTTGCCCTAAAGCACATCCTGACAGCTCCCTCAAATGTGTTGACTGCTTTCCAGCAGTTAATCTCTGAGTCCAGGAAACTCCTCCCACACAGATCTTGGAGATAGTTTCCAATCTTAATGATTCCGTGCTTTATTTGGATACCTTTCTCTTCCTGAGCAGAGGGCTTACCCATTATGGAGTTGCCTCATGGAGTTGTGCTATGCAGCACTTTGAGCTACACTGGATGTGAACCTGGTTCCAGGGGCTCGTTTCTGTACCCTGGCTGCAGGCACAGCCTTGTAGATCAGTTGGGCTGCTGCAGCAGTGAAGGTGAGCACCTCAACGTCAGGAAAAAGACAGTACATCCAATGAGATGGTAGGAGRTTGGGAAAGGTTCCCATGTATCTTTAGGAAGCTATTTTGAATCCACTTTCAYTAAAAGCACCAAAGGCTCTGTCTGCACCTTCACAGAACCATAGTTTGGTTTGGGCAGGAAGGGAACATAAGGATCATCTAWTTCCAACCCATCTGCCATGAGCAGGGACACCTCTCACTAGTTGAGGTTACTCAGATCCCCATCCAACCTGGACTTGAACACTTCCAGGAATGGGGCATCCACRACTTCTCTGGACAACCTATTCCAGTGCCTCACCGCCCTCACAGAAAACAATTCATTTAAAATACACAATCTAGATCTACTTTGTCTCATTTCAAAGCCATTCTCCCTTGTCCTATCACTGCATGACTTTTTCTAAAGTTCTAAAGTTCGAAAGACTTTTCTAAAGTCCCTCTGCAGTTCTCTTGTAGCTCCTTTAGGTCCCCAAATGTTGCATGAGGTCATTGGTTGGAGACAGACAAACAACACAAATTCACCAAAGGTTATCAGCAATCAGCCTGTTTTGTTGTTCAGAACTTCTTTTTATGGGGGTTTGAATTCCCATTGATTTGGATAGCTGATTGGTTGGGATCTCTGCACCACCCAGATCTCTGGCCAGTGATGTGTCTGCATTTATGGTTGCATGGAACTGGTTGAGGTCCCCGAGTTCAAATCCCTCCTATCACTGCTCACCCAGGGAATTGTTTTATTTCTAGGCTGGCCAAGTTTGGAGGGCAGCTTCAGACCAGCTGCACTGTGACACCCAAAGGTGCTGTAAGTTCTTCTGGCTGACTTTTCTTATCTGGGCTGAACAACCCCAACTCTCTCAGCCTATCTTCACAGGAGAGATGCTCCAATCCTCTGATCATCTTCAAGGCCTCATTTGGAATTCCAACAGGAATTCACATCCTTTTCATTTTGGAGACCCCAGAGCCGGATGCGGTATCTCAGGTGGGATCTCACCAGAGCAGAGCAGAGGGGCAGAATCCCCTCCCTCACCTGCTGCCTACAGGGCACTGGGTGCAGCCCAGGACATGTTTGGTTTCTGSGCTGCCAGAGCACATTGTCATGTTCAGCTTCACATTGTCATGTGCCCATCCATGAGCACCCCCAGGTCCTTCTCCTCAGGGCTGCTTTTGATCTGTTCATCCCCCAGTCCGTGTTTGTGCTGGGATTGCCTCAACCCAGGTGCAGGATAGACCGTGCTTAGCACACATGGACTCTGCACTGGTTTTACTCTTTGCCCCCAAGAAAACAGCCAATCATCTGGGTGTCTCTTTTCTGTTTAACTAAACAGGTAAACACAATATATTATAATAATCTTTTCCTAAAAATCATTTATTGTCTCWATAAACTTACAAGGTAATCTTGTTTATTGTCTCTCTGGTGAACGCAGATTTACATTCTCTGGTTTTCTGAATTACTTTTTTTCCTGATTTCTTACATATAAATTGTCCTTTGAATGCAACACCCRTCTGGTTTACACTAAGACCATCTTCAAGTCTTTGAAATCTTTTGTCCAGATCTCATATCTAATAAGAGCAATTCTTTGGTTTACACAACTTCTCCCTTCTGCTATCAGGGAAGTATATTCCAAAGCAACTTTTGAGTGTACTCCAAAGTGACCTTTGATGAAAATATTTTCTCTTAATGTTGATTTGTTAATATCAGACCTAAAACAGCATTGCAGCTGTGTTGCCTTCCTGAAGAATTCTGCTAGCTTTTGCACAGAGAAATAATGTGACATAAGTATTTTCTAGGCAATATCTGGGGAATTGATTTCTAAACTTTTTTTTTAGTTTTTTTTTTTCCTTTAGCAGCATCTCACCTGGTCTGTCCTGCACTGAGCTCCAAACTGTGGGTTTACAGCAGATCTTCAGAATTATCCCTGCACAAGCACTCACCATCCCTGCTCTGAGGGACTCTGCTCATATCATTTATCCCTTCCCAGCYCATCTCAGTAGCTGGAATGGACAGAAAAGTTATTTTAACCTATACATGTGGCAAGAACCACACAAACTTTTCTATCCTACCTGGGTTATTATATTGCTTTTCTACCATTCAAAATAAATGCCTATCCATCCTAAATTAAGCTGTGTGAGTAACACCTGCCACATGGGCTTCAGTGTTTTATTCACARTTTTCCCTGGGGATGAATTCTACCTGCAATTACCATTTTGTGTTATTTGTGTTTAAGTGAATACAGAATGTGCAGCCCCTGGTATGTGTGTGATGTCCTTTGAGGAAAAGAATTTATCTTGAGAACAGCRTGGTGGCACAGCTCGTGTGCTTCTGTGATATTCAGGGGAGATGAAACTGTTAGTTGGTGCTGATCAGACAAGCACATAAGCCTGACTTTTAAAAGGTTCTTCTGTGTTACTATATTTATTTTGTTGGAGCCACAGAAAAATGCGTTCTTGTCAAAATGTGTCTTTAACAGGCTTTGCTTGCCATTCTTCTTGTGGGCTGGAAACTCAAACAGAAGCCTAATAGACACTTCAACCTAATCAACAACATTTATTTTCTGGGTCTAATTTCACCTTCTGGTTTATTCATGACTGTCCTGGGGTACAAGTGAAACGAAATAAAATTACGTGATGCTAATAACTTCACAATCAYTTAATGCACGTATTTTCAAGTCTGTGCTTGGGAATAGATGGTACTCAAGGCACTGTGAGGTCCAGATGGCCAAAGGTAAATTAGRTTTATTTTACTTGTGTGATGTTCTGTAGCTGATGTCTGAACTGTGAAGAAGGGTCGTTTATATTGGAGAGACTGCACATGCTACATGYTCCATCTGTGAGACACACAGAAAGTACACATGGCTATCTCTCTCTGCCATGTAGTTACTTACCTTTATCCTCATTTTAGGGGCTTTTTAAATGCYATTTCTTCCTTCTGTAGTGAAATATTTAGGGCCAATTGTTTTTATTTTGTTTTTATCTTCCTGTAYCCTGACAGAGGTAGCATCATAGAATCATTAAGACTGGAGAAGACTTTGAGATTATCAGGTCCAAACTTTGACCTTGCCCAYTGAGCCATATTCATGAAGTGCCATGTTCACTTGTTTCCTGAACACTTCCAAGGATGGTGATTCCACCCCTACCTTTGCTATGCTTTTTTTTTTTTTCTACTTTCATATCCCATCTGTGCCTCTTAAATTTTTTTATAAGTGTTTATTATTCCTCTCAGGCTTTATACTGTCCTTATAACAAAACTTGCATTTATCTAAGAGTACAAAAGCAAAGAAGTATTTTATAGCACAGAGAGGTTTTTATGTGGGTTTGTGGGAGCTCCGTATTTGCTGAATATTTTTGCAAATCCAGCTTTTGGTGTTTACTGTGTGTTTTTATGTGCTGCAATACTGAAAGGTTTCTCTGACTTTTACAGACAGTTATTGAGAGCAGATTGTACCAAATCACCACCTTTACCCATAACCAATGCTCCCATATACAGCACTAATGGGTCCYAGCAGGTAAAAACACATCTCTGTGTAATAGTTTGGCCTCACAAGAAACCTTTCTCTGATGTCACAGCTGTCTCTGATGTGAGCCTGCACCCAGGTCCTGCAAAGAAGATGCTGAGACCACTGACTGTGTGTCAGTACCACTGAGCTCTTGCAACTCCTCACCATTTGAATTCCAAGGGCAAGCAGGGAAGGATGTTGTTTATTGTTTCTCTTCTCTCTGCTCTTAGTGCACCTCGGTGCCAGAGCCTGGCTGTGTGAAGTGTGGAGGCTGAGGATGTGATCTAAAAGCCTCTTTAAGCCTGCACTCTTACCACTTGCTTTCAGAAGACTCTGGCTCAGGGAAGGCTGTTACAGTCCTGTGACATCTGTCAGAAGTGTGGGGTGTGGTTTGCAAAAGAAACCAGTGAGAAGACCAAGCCAGGCATGATAAAACTGTGTGTCAGTTATGRCAAAGTCTACCACCACCAAATAGCCTTATCAAGTTTGTTAGCATGGTGCACAAAGTGGTCCTGTTGCAAGTTCCACTAAATAAGGGCAGTGGCTTACATATTCAAATACAGAACACAATGTATTCTGTACCTCCTTCAGTGGAGGTAAGGCAGGTACACAYATATCATCTGTCATATGTATGGATATACATACACCATCTGTCTCTTCTGCCAGTCAGARTGAATAAATAGTGCAAAGTCCATCTGTGGTCAGTCTTTTTAGTTTCACATCTATAGAGTTTGGAAGTATTTACATACAGTTTCAGTATGATACTGATCAATAGGTGTGTTTATGTATGATGTAAAATAAACATGAAACATTAGCTAATACAAATATATAGATTACCAGTTGGGGTTTTTTCATTGGTTTTTTTTGGTTTTTTTTATTACCAGTAATATTTTTTTATCAGTAAATCACTTTTACAGAAAACCACCCATGTGGAGCTTGGTCCTGACCTGCATAACCAGCAAGGTCAGTAATCACTCCTGCTGTGTCCACTGAGACAGTAACTATCCAGTGGCATTTTGGATAGACTGTGCAAAGAACAGTCCCATTCAACAGAATGAGTGGGAGAAGCTGGGGACAGGGCCCTTGCTGGCCACACTCCTGGATCCTCTCCTCTTTCCTCCCACTGGGAGCACAGTGCAGTGCAGCACTTAGCACATCCTTCAGAGCAAGCCAACCATTTTTGAACAACAATTTATTTACACAGGCGAGGAGAAATAGCTTCTTGGCAACTGTGTGCATGCCAAATGCTGATTTTCTATTTTAACTTCTAGACACAATGGCAATTGGCTCGTTTGAAAGATGATGGATTATATGAACTGAAGGGAGAGCTAATGAGGGGGGAGCAAACATGAGCCCAAATCTGCACTTTCCCAGTGCTGCCTCAATTGACAGCCTGGTGAAACACTTGAAATTGGGTGTGGGCCCAAGGAGTTTTTGAAAGAACCAAGCCAATTTATTTTTAGCTGCAAATATGGAGTAACTTTAAAATAGAAATGAAAAGCTGGACAAGCCAGGAAAACAAGGAAGAGTGTGGGAACCAGCTGATAAGGTTGAAGCCCAGGCTGCCTTTGAGCATCTGCAGGGTAGATGCCACCTCCCTTTCTTGTTGCAAGCAGTCAGGAAGGGACAAGAAATGAAATCTATACAAGGTTGTTATTCACCAGCAATTAGCTTTGCCTATTAWAACTGTCAAGAATTACTCAGATGGCGATCCTAGCACAATATTTGGGGAGTTAACAGGAGGTTGGCAAAAAAAAGAATACTCCAGCCATCCTTCAAAAAATAACCCAAAGGCAACATGTTTCATGGCTCCTTCTCCACAAGCACCTGGGTCTGTCCCTTTTGCAGCCTTAAAGCAAACAAATCACAGCTCTTCTACCTCTACCTTGGGATGAGGCTTCTTAAAATGGGAGAGCCATAGTTCCACCCACATCTGGTTTAGCAGTGTGTGTAAGAGGAAAAAAGTGCTGCAATTGCTTCATTTCTCCCCTTTTCTGATCAGTGCTGGTGATAATGGTTTCCTTGTTATGGCTTGTAGACTCCAGCACACTGCTGTGTTGAAGCATAGGAGGGCTCAAATCTGACTCTTAAATAAAAAAGGTTTTGGTTCCAGCCCAGCATGTTTGTAAAATATCTACTGACAAGTCAAAAACTGTTCCACATGGCCCGTAAAGCATATGTTAAAAATTATGCATCATAGACCAGCTTTAAATTATTCATTTTTAATTCCTTCAGCCTTGAAGGRCCTTTAAACATTGACTACTGAAGGAACAATCCTGCCACTGAGGGAACAGCTAKAAAATAAAAAACTGGCTACCTAAAAATATGGAGAAAAATGCCCTACCTAGGCACAGCTTCTGAATTTTAAAATATGAATAAAGGTCTGGATCCCCACTTGGTAAAAGCTGATACATCTCTTTTGAAGTCTGCATAACTATCCCCCATCAGCAGCTGAAAGCCCTGGCCAGGACTTTAGAATAGATATAGTTCCTCTACATAAGAMGACAAGCAAGATTTGCATGGTTAGTTCAAACTATTCCATATTCACTGAGCTGTTGAGGAAATACTGTCTGTGAAACAAAYCCTGGATTCTTTCCCAAAACCATCTAAATGACACTTGCTAGTGAAATGCTACAGCAKGAGGGGGATTGGATCCAGCAGGCTGGGCTGGACCCTGCTGTAATTCCAAGGCATTTTCAGAGAGCACTTGTTACCTCCACGCTCATTGGGGTGCACCAGGGAAGCTGRGAGCATCTGAAGGAATTGAGAATACCACTGATATAAAAAGGAGAAATAGGCTCCACACTTGCTGTTTCAGGTGGATTTGGTCTTGTTCTCTGCTCTTGGCTCAGCCAGGTGCTGGCAGAGACCTGTGGATCTTCCCCAAGCTCTGAACTTCTCCATGTGCTGTGCCTCCCTGCAGCATCGCTGGGGCAAACACACTCCTGTCCACCTTGCTTTACAAAAAGGAGCCTTCTGAGCAAACCCAGCCACTGCAGAGCTCACCTCCCTATCTCCTCCTTGCAATTTGTGACCAAGGTTGGTGTGGCTCGAGGAGGGGACATCTSTTGTGCTCCAGAGAAATGGTGCAGAGACAGAACTGAAAACACAGGGGGGGAAAAATAGCTAGTTTTTTAGAGAAAAAAATTTCTTTCTTCAGTCACAGAATCACAGGATAGTTTGGGTTTGGAAGGGATCTTAATGATCATCTCATCTCAACCCCCCCTGCCGTGGTCAGGGACATCTTCCACCAGGTTGCTCAAAGCCCCATCCAGCCTGGCCTTGACCATTGCCAGGGATGGGGCATCCACAGCTTCCCTGGGCAACCTGTGCCAGTGTCCACTTGATTAACTATTAATAAATGACATTCTTGGCTTCTGGGTTAAGCTTTCCTTGATACAACCTAGTGAAACTTTAYATGTTGTGTGATGATAAATCAGCTGTTTTACTAGATACATTCTTTCTTTCCTGTTGAACTCCTGGACACACCAGGTGTGGTACAACAGGCAGTGAAATGCAGAGTGCTCAGACTCTGCTTCCTCATCACTCTCTCCCTCCTCCCCCCTGGGAATGCTTGGGAGAAATCTCCAATCCTGATGCACAACCCTATTACTGGTGAGCTGTTCCYCAGAGATTCTTTTTTGTAAGCAGTCCCACTAACCCACTATTTTGTGAAGTAAATGAAGTGCCAAACTCAACCAATTTGCCTGAAACTATGAGAGTGTCAAGGCAAAAAGGTARCAGAGACACTAACAGACGATCAAATTGGAGCTCCTCATCCCACCTCCAGCAAAGTGTCAAGCAGCTCCTGGGAAAAAGCAGTGAACAGCCATTTAATAGACTGTTTCCACCACACAGTAATTCCTTGTATTGATACAATCCTCATAAAAGAAGACTAATGTGGTTTTCCTTTTTTTTTTAATGCTCATTACTGTAAATTAAATCCCTTCCAAACCCTCTTTACGAGGGATATAACACTGTGCTGCTCTTCAGCATCCAGAGGCAGGATTTAGAGGTGGGGTGAGTCCCTGGAAGGGCTTGTATGGGTTTATACTCCCTRAGCAGGAGCTCAGGCTGGCACAGGGGCTCTCACCCGCATGCAAATGTCTGAATGTACATGATGTGGCCCTGGTCTAAATCCACACTCAGGCTTTTACTAATACAACTCTATGGAAACAAGCTCAGTGGTGATTGATGAATTACAGCTCCTACACAGCACGTTACAGTTTCCAGTGGAAGTACCTTGTGCTGGATTTAATAAACCAACAACGTGGGCAGCCTCAGTAATTGATTAATCACCTGTAAACTCATCTGCTTCRCAAAGGGAGTTGTGCACTGGCTGTCCAGTGTTACAGAACATGTTTTTTCAGAGCTCAGGAATGCATTCTCCCCTCTGATATGCGCTGTGCATGTTCACTGTGCATATTCGCCTGCCTACAGAAGGGTGGAGGAGAGAAGATCAGAGATCATTTGCTTCTTTGGAGGTGCTATAATCCCCCCACTTCCAGTCATGGCCCCAGWCTTCACACATCTCATGGCCCCAGTYTTTACACACCAACACTAAGAAAGCCAGCATTATGTTGTTAAATAGTTTTAGCAGACACTTTATCACTTGAATGTATCTGTCTGGGGGATTCTTTAATGATGCTGCTTYYTTTTWAWT
>CADDXX010001004.1:26228-40074 GCA_902810485.1 Alauda arvensis | reverse complement strand
GATGAGGGGTGATGAGGGGTGATGAGAGGTGATGAGGGGTGATGGGGGGAGGTGATGAGGAGAGGGGAGGTGATGAGGGGGTGTCGGTGGGGGGTCCGCCCCTCCCGGCCCGGCCCCGAGGAGGAGCCGGCGGGGCCCCGCGCCGTCCACGTGGCCGAGGGCGCGCTATATGAGCGGGCAGGAAGCGCCGGGGAGGGAGCGAGGGGAGGGACGGGGCGCYCGGAGCGGCTCGGCGGGCAGGGCCGCCAGACAGACGGACACACAGACAGCGCGGCGGCAGCCACGGCAGCGACCGTCCGTCCGTCCCCGCGGCCATGGGGCTCGGCCGGACCCCCGCACCCCGCCGTGAGTACCAGGGGACCCCTCCCTCTGCCCCTGCCGCCCTCCTCCCTCCCCGCTTACCTGCGAATGCCCCGCTCCCCGCTGCTGCAGAAGGCGCGGTGGGAGCCTCCCAGCCTCCTGACTCCTCGTTCGGCTGCTGACTTGTTGGGGCTTTTWAAAAAATTATTTCTGCTATTTAGAAGCCGGGGTGGCCCCGGCGCTTGCGGAGCTCGCAGCATCCTCCGGCTCGGCGCTCCGGAGCGGGGAGACTTGTCCCCATCCAGCCGGGATTTCCCCGCTGGAGGGAGGCAGAGGGGAGGCGGCGGGTGCCGGGCTGGGCTCCGGAGCGAGGGGACACCTTCGGGCGATGCTCGGGGGGTGACAGTGCCGGGGAAACCCCCTGCAGCTGCCCCACGGGAGCCGCTCCTGCCCAGCGCCGCCGGCGGCGGGAGCAGCGGCAGGGACCAGCAGAGATCTGCACCCTGGTGGTTTTACGGCATTCCGTTCTCCCCTGGGTAGGCTGTGTGCCGAAAGAGTAAAGCCAGTGTTGCTCCGTTAGAGGGCAAAAAGCAGACTAGCTGTCTTGGGTATCCACTCGCGCGTTCCTCCTCGCAGAATTATTTTCTAGAAGACAATAAATAACTAATCTTCGAGGTCAGCAGTTTGTTTTTATTGTACTTGGTATWTTTATCTCAGTGGCAAACATCCATCCCGGGTCCTTAGTGTGATTGTGTGTAGTCTTGGCACAAACGAAAACAAGCCTTGATGTATATTTACTCATGTGAGRCACAGAAGATTTTTCAACTCTTTGTAACGGCTGAGCTTCTATGTATCCTATATACTGAAATAACTCATTCACGTAATTGTAAGTCTGAATTATATATTTGTCTGCTGGGCACATATGTTGAAGGAAAAACCTCCCTAATTATGGATCTTTCAGAGAGATTGGAAGGGTGACAAAGCCCTTGTAATCTTTTGGGTCAATTTTCATAAGCTCCAAAAGCTCTCTTTGAAAAGGAAATTAAATTTCAGTGTACAAAAGGGACAGGAGATTCAAGGATATAAAAAAAGTCTCTTATTCTACTTTGATCTTGTCCTCAGGAGTTCATTTACTTCGGTGCTCTTCAGTGACACAAGTTAAAATGAAGAGTTGCCTTCAACTGGAGTCTTCCTGCCTCTTGGCATTTTGGGAGGTACTCAATTAGCAGCACAGACCTCCTGTGTATTATTTACACAGCTTCAGCTGGAGGGCTGGCTCTTTGGGAAGCATCTGCTTGGAAACACTTGGCTTGTTCCATCCACAGCATCCTGTGCCCCCCGTGCCAGCCAGTGCCTTCCACAAGGCAGTGTGTTCACCTCTCCCCAATTTTCCTGTCCCAGTGCAGAGCTGGTGGTGCTGTGCCCACTGTGCACGATGTCTCAGCAGAGCTGCTCTSGTGTTAGAAGGAGCTGGGGGTGGCCCTGGCTTCCCTTTGCTGCTTCCAGCGAGGCAGGATGTTATCTGCAGGGCACGGCTGTGCTCGGGGTCCTTGCTGGGCTTGTCTGGGAACCTGGCAGTTTTTAATCTGCTTGAGCACATGTCCAGTTGGTAGCTGGGGGTAAAGGAGGGAAGGGATAGATGTGAATAAAAGGAGTGGGTTTGTTTATTAGATAATAGCACATGTTTTCTTGATTAGCCTGGAAACCACAAAGCCCCAGCATAGGTCTGTGGTGAACTTGGTGCTCTGCTCCTCTGCTGATTCTCACTTTGTTTGCTCTGTTTTGGTGCTGCTGTAGGGTTACATTTCTGTGTCAGGAGGTTTAAATCCTGTGTCTCAATAAAGTCCCAGTCTATGGTTCTGCCAAACCAGCTTTAAAGTTACCACTAAGTTTTTAAACCACAGTTCTGCTAATACACTTTTATTTTACCTTTTTGCTTGGTAGTGTGTAGGAACATTGTCTCTGAAAGTGCAAAAGAAGAGAGAAATTATATTACCTATTCTTTTGGCTCACTGACTTGGTGCACAATCTGATTCTGCAGGGGAAATAGCAAGTTGCCCTGTTTGTATGTCACRCATCCTGGCCAGAAACAAACTTGAAACCTTCTTTGCAGTTTTTCTTCCAARCTTGAATATACTGCTAATGGTAATGGCCTCTCAGTTGAGGAAGGTCACTTTTCAAACTAAACATAATTTTATATAAGACTTGGTATGTGCTTATCAAATTTTTTTTTTGTTTATGTAAAACTGGGAAAAATTTGAGAGGAAATTCAGGTCATGCAGATGGCAGTTCTATCTTCTAGGTTATAAAAACGTCTTTTATGTCAACTGAGTTGCAAATGCTGCTATTAAATGATAGTGGAAATAAATTTTTACTCAGAGCATATTTTGCACCTATTTTCAAAAGCACAGTGAAGCAGAAACCTGCTTTTTAAAAAGCAAAGGAAGAGAGCAAACTCAGCTTCACAGCATATCTCAAGTGCTGTTAATCCCACCACCTGGTGGAGCTTTTCATGGCTCTGGCTGAGGGAACTCTGAAAAGGATGCATTTTTCTGTCTTGTTTCAACACTGTCACAGGCCACGTGKGAAGTTTCTTCAACTTTTTTTCTTTTTCATACCAGACTTAATTAATTTTCTATGTCTTCTGTATCTTTTATACTTTGCAGAAGGCAGCATAGGACTATTGGTGTCTCATCTGAAGCAGCAGATAGATGAACAGGTGAAGTAGGGGATAAAGTTTTCACCTACAAGTACTGATTAAGTGGAAGAATTATGTTTAATAACCAGCCCCTCTGCCAAGATACTCTGGTGGAACCTTCCAGGGCAAGCCCAGTTAGCTTTGTGCTAATAACTTTTATATTTTTATCTAGGTGTTGCTATAAAATCTCTTTATTTACTATTAAATATTTGCTAAACAGCCTGYGTTCAATCAGTCTTGCAAGGAGCAGAGAGGCAGATATATTTGGAACTGATCTGAGATTGCTGATACAGGTTATTAAAACATAGGAGTGAATTCCAGGTATTAGGTTGAAGTATGGCAGATGTACTTTGCCCCCCTTTATCACAGTCTTGCCTGACTGCATCAAAGCCTGTCTGTCATGTTTATGGTGTGCCTCCTAACTGATAAATGAAAATCTAACTCACAGGCATGCAAGCTGAGAGTAAACTCTGGGCTTATCTATCAGCTCCCAATTCTGAGGAACTGCTTACAACAGTGAGAAAGCTCTGTGAGCCACGTAGATATTTCCTGTGCAAGACTTGCAGGCAAAATGCTGCTGCAAATGTTTGTATTGCTCTTTYTGCCACAGTGCCTGTGGCAGCAGCCAGCAGAGCAGTGGGGGCCATGGCTGGCCTAGGAATGTGACAGCTCCCATCTGCCTCTCCTGTCCTGGCAGGAATGGTGTGCCTGGTGCCACTGGTGGGATGGACAGCTGCCTTGGGAGCTGGGAATCTCCTACCAGCCTCCAGGGATCTTGGCTTCTCCACCATGGTCTCTTAGTGCTGTTTGAACCACCCTGGACTATCTGTCCTTGTCTTCTGGTGCCACTACAGMAAGATGTGGCAGTTTGACACCTGGTGTTGTATTTGAGACTTCAGGAGGGTGGGTTTCATGTCTGAGGTATCTTCAGTGGCACCCAAAATGTGTTTGGCAATTGAATTGACCCTGTGGTGTGTGTTTTCAGGGCACAAACCTCTTATCTTATTAAATAGATAACCTTATCAGCATAAATGGTCTTTATTCAGGGAGTGTCTGTTAGTTGCTCAAACTTGTCACCTSTTGTGACCTTTCTTGTCTTGGTAAGGGCTCTGGGCTGACCTGGCACTAATGAACAGCAGGAACTGCTGTCACCCCTCTGGTCACCTTCCCCACTCTTACCCCAACCTCCTTTCCACACTGGTGCCAAGTGTCCCGTGCTCTGGTTTGTAAGTAACACACTCARCTCACTTTGTGTAAAATGTCCTATAAAACTTTAAAAAGTCCTTTTAAGTCAGGGCTGCACAACCCCCTCAAGCTGTGGAATGTGGAAAATGGGGGGGTCTTTACAGACAGGGAACTCTTCTAAATCTTTTCAAAAGAACCTCCCCACAGTATTTGTAGAAGCTTGCTCTGAAACAAGAGTTATGGTTAGGAATGTCATCAGTTGTGGAAACTGTAGTAATTGTTAAAATGCAGTTCTGGGGGAGGGAGGGTGGAAAGCAGTTCTTTCCTGGCTTTGCTTCACTTTGAGCTGCCTGTGATTAAGTTGCTTCRTCTGGACTGGTGTGCACGTCCCTCCTTGGGGAGAGGAGGATTTGTGCCCTGTGYATGAGACAGCCAAACCTTTGAGCAGAGAGGAGCTGCACTGTTWCAGGAAACCTGTTAACCTCATCAAGCCACATCTGTTTCTCTGGGCCCACAGCTCTTCCTGCCAAGCAATTACAAGGTATCCTAGAATGCAAAAGAGACACAGCATTGAAACCTGCACCTGGAGACAAATGGTTGAAGTGTAGCTGTCTCTCTCTGAGGACATCATCTCCATAGAACTTTTTTGTTTGGGGTTTTTTTTTTTTTTTTTTTGGGGCAACTTTTGCATCTCTTTGGAAGTCCTTTGTCCCAGCAGGTTTTCAGTGCGGGCTCAGCACTTTGTAGCTTTCCATCCCAAAAGACTTTGAGGGGAGGACAAGGAGGAATGGGTGACAGCCCACAGGGTCCAGGCACATTTCCCACCTTGCTGGTGCCTGACACAGGACTGCTGCTGGCATGGAGGTGACCACACATACTCTTGGTATCCCCAAAACTCCTGCAGTTGACTCCTTATCCATCCCTTTGGAGGACTGCTCTGCAGAGTAGAAACTATCACAATGATACTGAAGTGTTAAATCTGATGCAATTTTAAAATGTCTCTGGACTGCATTAATTGCTACCAGCATTTTTCCAGGATCTGTGGAGTTTTGGATTTTTTTTTTAATTTTTGTTTTTAGAACTTTGGCACACCAATACAAAACAAAGGTTTTTCCTTTTAAAGGACACTACATTATTTCTAGAGGCTGGATCTTCAATCAATTACTTAATCTTACTTATCTGAAATACTTTGTGTGCTGACACATCACAGTGCTGTACCAGCTCAAAAAAGAAATCTAATTCTATCAAACCTGCCAGCTCAGTTAATATGACCCTGCCAGGGAAGCATAAGGCATCACCTCCAGTTTTTTTAGGAAGGTATCAGATTCCCACTGCCAGCTCAAATTCAAAGCACAGTACACATGGCCAGGTTTGGATTAAAAAAAAAAATAATAAAATTAGGTACTTCTTGCATCCTGGCATGCAAAACCACAGAATAATTGGAAGATGACATCTGAATGTTTGGGTTGAAACTTGGCAGTTTGAGTCCTACAGACAGTYCTTCAGGATTAGTCTTGAAGCAGAGACCTCCTCAAACTCATGTGTAAGGAACATTGTGTAGGGCTACCTGCAACTTGAGTCAGAGCTGACCTGACAGTTTTTGTCTCTTTTTTGACACTCTAGAGTGCATCCAAAGGCAGGGTGTGATAAGGACACCCATGCCTGTATCTTAAATTCCTTTAGCCTAATGGGATGTGGTGATGCCTTCTATGGAACCTACAGCCTCATTACTGCAAGACTTTCACTGTAAATGCTGTTGCTCCATGCATCTAATGCTTTCTCTTACTCGAGCTTCACTTAAATCAGTTTGTGCAAATTATCTGACTTAGATTTTTTTGGTGACAGCGCTGAGAAAAATACTCATTTACATTGAATTGARGCAATTTTTAGTTAAGCAAGGCAGGTCAAAATGATTATGGTTTTGAGAAAGTGATGCATTGCTGCTTTTAGAGTTACTTTGTCTTAATTTCAGGTCCATTTCAAACCTCTCAGGTAGTCAAAATTACTCATTTTGAAAGAACCAAGTTTRCCTTCAGAGGTGTCAGAATTATTCTTCTGAATTTGATGTGACCTGCATTGCCACAGTTTGTCAGCCAATGGCAATACTGATATTATAGCTGAATTTGGGGGTTTATTTCTTTTCTCTTTGAAACTATTTTTGTAGTGAGGGCATTATTCTTAGGAAGATTTGCCTTGTTTTTCTCTTCAGGTACAATTCTATATATTTCAAGTGAGAAAAGGATCTCTSCTGCTCCTCAGTCTAGTGCTTATTAGAAGAATTAGAAAATTCTTCCTTCTTGACCTCTCTTCTCTTTTCAGCTCCCGTCTCCTCTGCTTTTCCCCTTCAGTTAAAATCTGCCTTTATAGAGAAGCATTGACTTTATGATCAGGTCTCCTGTGGCTTCACTCTGCCTGTTAACACAGCCCTGCTGCTCTTCTCAAGCAGCTGGCTTGATCCTAGCCTAAAAATTAGCCTGATAAGTGAAAATTAACTTCTTCTTGCCCCCTATCCCATTAACAAATGTTCAGCTTCAATTTTTACACTCTAATACTGAGGGCTACCTAATATTTCCAGGGGATCAAGCAGTAGCACTGGTGGGAACACAAAGCAGGGAGATGCTAAATTTGCAGGTAGGACATTGGTGCGTGTGCAGCAGCTGAGAATGCCACAGCCATTGGAACTGTGCAAGTTAGCATGGAATCATGGAACATCCTTAGTTGGAAGGGACCCACAAGGATCATTGAAATGGCCCTGTGCAGGACATCCCAAGAATTCCACCCTGTGCCTGAGAGTGTTGTCCAAAGGCTTCTGGAGCTCTGTCAGGCTTGGTGCTGTGATTACTTCTCTGGGAAGCTGATTCCAGTGCCCAACCACCCTCTGGGGGAAGAACCTTTTCCTGATATCCAACCTGAACCTCCTCTGCAGCTTCAGGCCATTCCCTTGGGTCCTGCCACTGCTCACCCAGCGAGAAGAGATCAGTCCCTGCTCCTCCCCTTCCTCTCCTGAGGAAGCTGTGACTGCAGTGAGGTGTCCCCTCAGTCAAGGCTGAACAGACCAAGTGACCTCAGCTGCCCCTCAAGGCCCTTCTCTGTCTTCATAGCTCTCCTTTGGACACTTCCTAATATTTTTCTATCTTTCTTGTGTTATGTTGCTGTTGTGAAGTTATGATGAAATTCTCTCCTGTGCTCTGGAGATTGTGCTGTGCAGGCAACACAGAAGTACAAGGGGAAACTGCATTAYCCTTTGTAAAAGGTCAGGAGTTAAACAGACCCTTGCAAAAACTTCTCTTGCTTAGGGAGGCAATAATGAAATGTAAGCTGGCTCTTACAAAATATTGTGTGGAAACCAAAGTTGTCTTTTCTGGTGCTAAGAAGAAAACAATTTGGGAGGGTAGTGTGGAGATGCTTTATAAATTTGGTAAAAGGCAGCTCCCTTCTCTTGGGCTGCCAGAAATGCCTATGGTGTGTCTTGCTGGTGTAAGTGGGGACTTTGCAGTGGATTCATGGAGAAWATCTGGGCTGGGGACACAGCTGTGGGGTCAGGATATGGCTTTGATTCAAGATCACAGCTATAGGCAAAAAGACATCACCTCCAGCAAGGTTATTCTGATGTCTGCAGTGTGGTGATGTGAAGTGCCCATGGAAGTACAAAGTACAGGAGACACTGAGAGCTGCTTCAGAGGAGAGTTTTTTCTAGTTCAGTCTCCATTGCTCTCCTTCCTGAGTAGGTACTGAAATGTTCTTTAGTCCTGCTTTTCAGGTTTGTTTTTTGGTTTTTTCCCTGTCATGTTTTAACCCCTGCAGACAACAGCTAAACCCCACACAGACATTCTCTCACATTCCGTGCAGTGGGAGAGAACTGGAAGGGTAAAAGGGAAAAAACTCATGGGTTGAGACAAATTTAATATGTAAAGCATAAGCTGCACRTGGAGTAAGCAAAGCAAACTAAGGAATTCATTCATCCCTTSMCATGGGCAGGCAGCTGTTCAGCCATYCCCAGGAAAGCAGGGCTCCATCCCACAGAATGGTAAATGGGAAGGTAAATGCCATCACTCTGAACATGCCTCCCTTTCTTCCTCTGCTCCCATCTTTGATCATGATGCTGTAGGATACAACCTTGGGGCAGTTGGGGTCAGCTGTCCTGGCTGTGTCCTCTTTCAGTTCCTTGTGCACTGCCAGCCTCCTTGCTGGTGGGGTGGGGTGAGGAGCAGAAAATACCTTGGCTTTGTGTGAGCTCTGCTCAGCAATAATGAAAACATGCCTGTGTTATCAGTGGTGTATCCAGCACCAATCTAAACCACAGCCCCATACCAGCTACTGTGAAGAAAATTAACTATTCCAGCCAAACCCAGCAGAGTCCTTCTTTTGCACATTCTTCCTCTTATCCATCCTTTTTCCACAAATTCTCCTTGCTCCAAGGGAGCAGCTTCCACCAACCCCCTTCCTCTCCCATGTTTTGTTCTCTGCATGCCTGGATCAAAGTGAACCAAGACATCAGGAGAGCCAGAGGCGCCTAAACTTTGCATCTGAGGACAAGTGTGTGGTGTTGGGAGGACTCATATGGCTGAGAACTTGGAGTGAAGACCTGCTCCTTCTCAGCTCCCTGCTCCAGACTTTCCAGCTGCAAAGGACAGTATTTCAGTTTCCTGGAGGTTTAGTTCAGCCTGTAAAAATGGTTGGAGATTCCAGTGAAGATGTAAACACTGCCCCTTTGACCAACAGCTTGATTTTTGAACTATGCAAGTAAAGGGAAATCTACCACATGGAGAAAAGAACTTTAGAGAAGGGATTCACTCTTTGCTGCTCCATTGAGTGGTGCAGTCATCAAAGATGTGCAAAAACACAGCTAATGTAATATAAATCATCTATATTTCTGTTGTTTACTACAGTGAGGTTATTGCCACAGTGCTGCAAGGATTGTGCAGTTTGATGCTTTATCGATGTTCATGAATTCCCTTTGCTTGCCTGGATCCTGAGACCTCACAGAGGAACATGTTGTCATTGACTCACTGTGGCTGTCACAGCAGTTTTTCTGTTAAAAAGTCTGCAAAAGTAAAAACTGCTTCAGACCTGGAGTTACAGATAAAAAAACCTGTGTTGTGGTGGCAGGATGTGTGAAATAGGGGCAGCTTCACAACTTTGTGGTAAAATTATGAGGATGCTGGAGCACAGCTGTGCTGCACCCTGCTGTTAAATCCACATCTCTCCAGCTCAAAGACAAGGATGTTCTGTGGGACAGTGTGTCAAATGCTGTGTGCAAGTTCATGTAGGTGATGCCAGTGGCTCTTCCCTCATCCCACAGTGTTGTATGCTCACTGTAGAAGGCCACCAGATTTGTCAGGAACAATTTGACATCATGCTCACAATTCAGACAGTTAATTACACCAACAAAAGTTGGGTGTTTATGCCCAGGTAAGACACACACTTGTATTTCTCAAAAAGCTCTGTAACTGTGTAAAACACCCAGTGCTTCAAACAAATTACCTCAAGCAACTKCATAACTGGCTGTGAGGCCAAAGAGCAGAGGAGCAGGATGTGGATACTGGCTGTTGAAAAATACAAAGTTATTGAAAAACAAAAGGTGATACAGTAATTGCAGAAGGGGCTAAAACACTTGCAAGTAACAAGGAAGCAAAGGATTTTAGGATAAACTGCTTCTCCCCAAGGCCGGAGTTCTGTTGATACTGAGTATTGGCAGAGGATGTTGCTATGGAATTGCAATTCATTTTGGAATGTTTTTAATAGAGGAAAATGATAGAGGTCTGTATGGGAAAGAATCAAAAGTTTAGAATTACCAATCAAACCCCTTAGAGGGGGTTGTCTTTGTTTCACAGAGCACCAGAAGAAGCTGCTTGTTTCTTCCTCTGTTGCCACCTGACCCGCTGCTGCTGTAGGAAAGGGGCTCATTTGCTGAGCTTTGTTTCTGCTCTCTAGGGAGGATACACACTTTTCCTTTGCCTGTGAAAAGTCTGGATGATCATTAAGTCCAACCATCAGCCTGGCACCAGCGCCACATTCACCATTAACCCTTGTCCTCAAGTGCCACATCCACACGTTTTATGAACAATTGCAGGGTTGGTGATTCCACCACTCCCCTGGGCAGCCAGTTCCAATGCTTTACAGCCCATTTCATGAAAAACAAAGTTCCAATGTTCAATTTTAACTTCCCCTGATGCAACTTGAGGCCATTTCTTCTTGTCTTGTCACTTCTACCTGGGAGAAGAGACCAACCTCCCTCTGGAGGGAGACCAAACTCCCTCCTTTCAGGCAGTTTTAGAGAGAGGGAAGGTCTCCCCTCAGCCTCCTTTTCTCCAGGTTAAACACCCCCATCTCCCTCAGTAASACTTGTRTTCCAGGCCCTTCACCAGTTGTATAAAGCTAAAATTCTACCAGATTAAGGCAGGAGTGCTCAGTGTGGCCGCTGTTTCTACTGTTCCTTGGAGAAAAGCTTCCCACACTCCAGTGATGGTAGCCCTTTGTCTCTTTGGCTTGAAATACCCGAGTCCTGTCTGTGGTGACTGTCATCACACTAATTGAGAAACAATCCTAACAAATTTGCCCCATTTTCAAGTTTTTCTCTTGGAAGAAGGACAGTTGTCTTGTGGGAACAAGCTCAACCAAGAGTTACATCTTGGTGCAGCAGAAAGCARTCCTTAGATCCTCCTCAGGCAAGATGGCAGAGACTCACACCCCCAACTTTTCTTTTGTGTGTGTGAATTTTTAAAGAAGCATTGCTCAAAATCTCTTTTTTCTGACGTTACCCCACACAAACTTAGAAGTTCTCTGTGTTCCATGAAATAAACCCACCAGGCACAGCTCCATTTTGGGAAACAGCTTTTCATTAAGGTGTAACTCTCCCTTGCCTTGCTCTCAGAGCCACTAACATTACATTTGGCACGCCTCTGAATTTGGAAGTTTGTATTATGAGTGTGGCTGTTATTTGCCTGTACAATTTTTGTACCTTTACTGTCTTGCTTGGATGTTTAGTGGCTCTGATGTGCAGAAGATATCAGTGTGAATTTTCAGTGAGGAGCTTCTCATGGACTAGACTGGAGCTGTGAACCAGACCCCAGGGCAACTTGATGCACTTGCTGTGGGAGTTTCAGGCTTGCTTGGCAGAGGGGCACACCCTGAGGGTGGGATGGCCAGGGTGACATGTAACCCTTCCCACTCTTGGAGGAGACCAGCTGGCTTTGCAAGGTGGCTCTTCTGCAGTGTCAGACTTGGTGCCATTGGGCTGGTGCCACCTGCAGTGCTGCTGGCAGCTTCCTCACTTGAACTGTGAGATSTGGCATGCTGCCACCCCTGCCCAAGGGTTAAATTAAGGGCAAAACCAGGAGAGAGTTGCTTGTTTAGAAAGGTATCACTTTTATAGTCCCTCCTCTCTACAAAGGGAACCCATCCAAATTTGCCTTTGTTACTTTTGCATGTGATCAGTTGACAAGTCCAGTTCTTGGAGCTGGAAATTGTTATTGGGTCACTGACACTTTTCTGAATATTAAACACCTCTTGCTTTTATAGCTGTCAGAATCAATCTTTCACATCTCCCTCTCTAGCTGCTGTGCTCTCTTGTGAGCTGATTGCTACTCCTGGGCAGGTAAGAGTGAGCATTGTTTTGCCTGGCACCAACAGTATTGACATCCAAGGAAAGGAGGGTGCTTCTGCATCTCAGATCAAGTCCTGTGTTTTGTTTATGATACTCTCTTCTGTYAGAAAAAAATGCTGCACAACACTTCCCCCTTTCTCCAAGAGAGAATAGGGTCGTGCTCAGTAACCTTGAGTATAGACTTGTCGTGTCTGGTGAGCTCATTAGAGCTTGATCTGCTCATTACCTGGAGACTGTGGAAGGCAAGACCAAAATATTTCAGAAGTCAGCAAGGGCAGCATGCTTCCCTSTGAGTGAGCATGGGAATGTTGTTCAGCACATGTATTTGAATTGATTTCTGAAGCTGACATCTGCTTGCTGAGATTTACAAAGCTTGTGGCTTCTCGTCATCTGTAAAACACATGGCATTTGTATGAACTTGTCAATGGTAGTTCCCTCACCCAAAGCCAACAGGACTCCTCCATCT
This sequence comes from Alauda arvensis, assembly GCA_902810485.1. Lineage (NCBI taxonomy): Eukaryota > Metazoa > Chordata > Aves > Passeriformes > Alaudidae > Alauda > Alauda arvensis. The sequence continues at coordinate 27,819 of CADDXX010001004.1, read as the reverse complement.
GTATAGCAGAGCCCTTTCCTTAGAGCCATCAGTCATCCCTGTCTAAGGGTCCAGCTGAAAGTGAGAAAAAATAAAGTTTTCTTTTTTACTCTTCTCTTCCCCAAGGAAATTGTTTCATAGGTGTGACAGCCCTCCCCAGTCCACTTCTAGCTCCTATTGAGTTTTAACTTCCTGTCTAAAGCTGTAGGGATGTGAGATGGTTAACAAGATGTTCTTCCTCAAAGGCCACAGGACAAGAGATCTGGTCAACAGTACATGGTAAAAGATTTCAAACCCAATGTATGATCTTTAGGGCACCCAGAGAGTCTCTTGRGTGCTGAGAGAGTTAAAATTGGTTTGTTTTTTTTTCAGGAGGTGCAGAAYAAAGCCTCAGCACTGGCATTAACATTAAAGATGTCCTTCAGCCTGCCCAGTTGGCTATTTTAGGAGGCATAAGTGATGTAAATATCATGGCAGAGAGACTAAARCACGTGCTGTGGTGTAACCCCAGTCAGCAACTGAGCACCACTCTCTCACTTCCCCACCAGTAGGACTGGGGGGAGAACTGGAAGTGTAAAAGCTGGAAAACTCATGGGCTGTGATCAAGACAGTTTAATAGGGGAAAGCAAAAGCTGTGCACACAAACAAAATAAGGAAATGATTCCTGCTTCCCATGGGCAGGCAGGTGTTCAGCCATCTCCAGGAGAGCAGGGCCCCATCACAGGTAATGGTGACTTTGGAAGACAATTGACATCACCCAAATGTCCCCCCTTCCTCCTTGTTCCCCACACATGAGCATGATGTCATGTGGTGTGGAGTGTCCCTTGGGTCAGTGGGGGTCACCTCTCCTGGCTGTGTCTCCTACCAGCTTCCCATGGACTCCCAGTCTTCTGGCCACCATGGCAGTATGAAAACCACCCAAACACAGCCCCAGACTGGCCCAAATCAGACACCCCTCCACACCACAGGGAGTAGTGTTTATGCAGGCTCATGCTRTCCTTCTCAGTGGGTAACATCACAGTTCCCCATCACCTGTGGGATTTGTATCTTTATCTAAACAGGATGGAGATTTGTCACGTGGCTTCTTTCACCAGGATTCTCTGGGTGCACCCTGAAAACCAGTATGTTAGCAGGGGTGCAACACAGCATCATGAGTGGCAAAAGTGGCATCCTTTTGGTTAAGCTGAATAGAGAGGAACCTTTCATTAAGGTGGTGACTTGGTTTCTGAGCTTAMCTAAAAATAAACCAGGTGCTGACTGGCACGGCTGTATTTTCATTACTTGACCTATCAAAGGAGGCAGTGTCAGGGAAAGGACACAAGTAACTTTCAGATGACATTGTGTTCATTTGTAGCAATGCTGGAATTTCYTTTGAGATGCTTCCTAAGGATGTTGCAGGCATCCGACAAAGACTCTGCTTGTTCTTTCCTTTTATAATAACCAGAACCAGATGCTGTAAAATGGAGAATTAGATGTGCTGGTTTCTTGTAAAAAAATGGTGACTGTAGTTCATTTCATAGTTTGGGGGTAAGGTGGATCTTTAAATATATCTTCATTCTGCTTGTGTAATTTGAAGGTGGCCTTTTTCCTCTTTTTTTGTGGGTTTTTTTTT